>JAQMCW010125116.1:0-16976 GCA_030068335.1 Chrysichthys cranchii | reverse complement strand
AGGAGCTCGGAGTAGAGCCGCTGCTCCTCCATGTCGAGAGGGGCCAATTGAGGTGGCTAGGGCATCTAGTCAGGATGTCCATCTGGGAGGAGGCCCCGGGGAAGACCCAGGACACGCTGGAGAGACGTCTCGAGGCTGGCCTGGGAACACCTCGAGGTCCCCCCGGAGGAGTTTGTGGAAGTGGCAGGGGAGAGGAGGGTCTGGGCCTCCCTCCTGAAGCTGCTGCCCCCGCAACCCTGCCCTTCCAGATAAACGGGAGAAGACGAGATGAGACGAGAGAGACATTCATTTACTTTAAGACCATCTGTGCCTATACTTTTGCATACCTAAAAAAAATTGGGCAGCCTGCAGCTAAAGGTGCTGTACTCCAAGTTGTTTAACACATATAGATGTAAATATCTGAAACTCCGATCCATCGTATAATTTTCATCTTTTGCTCTGAAACCCAAATGGCTATAAAATAATTCATTAGTTGTCTCTCATTCTGGCTTCTTTATAACCCCTGCTCTCTCTCTCCATAGGAATGATTGGCTATGGCATGGCTAAGGCTGCAGTACATCAGCTGTGTCAGAGTCTGGGTGGCGACAAAAGTGGTCTTCCTGCTGGAGCAGCTGCTGTAGCTATCCTGCCGTGAGTAAATTGAAACTTTAATCAGTTAATCAAATGAGGACCTTCAGAATTCAGTCAGTTAGTGCCAGACATGTAGTTGGGTAAGGAATGTAGGAAAATTAAGTTTCTCTTCTGCCAACCTATAATTAATGATAGCGATGAGCACGGGCGAAGGTTGAATTCATGTGCAAATTTGATTGAGGAAATATCTCACTTAGGGCTAGGCAATATCAATAAATTTGAGTTATAATTGCAATTATCGTGATAATACGACCATATCGTCAGCCATCTAAATAATGTGAGTATCATGATTTACCAGAAATTACTTTTCCTCCAGAAATGAACAGGTACCTGCAGTGTTTTGTCCCCCATGAATACATCAATGAAAAGTCTGTATAATATTGCATGTTGTGCAGAATTACCTTAATAAATATTAGGCCTATTACATTATAGTCTTACTGTGTGCACAGGAGCTCATGAGCACTCTCTGGGTCCAGTCTGCATGTGCTGCATGTTCATTTGTCTCTGAACGTTAATTTCATTTAGCATAATATATAGCATGATAAATATTTTTATCATGAAAAGTAAAAAAAAAAAAAATATTGTGATATAATTTTTAGGTCATATCATCCAGCCCTACGTTCAAATACTAACATGTGCCCATCTTTATATATTTTAGTTCTACGGTGTATTTTATATTGTTAGTTTATGTCTTCCAAGGGGTTTATGTTTTTAGCGCAGTTTGTTTGTTTATTTGTCTTTAAGCAGGATTGCGCGAAGACCTACTAGCCATGTTTTCATGAAACCTGTATCTCGCAACTTGGTAAACACTACAGTGTTTTGACTACAGTGACTACACCCTGCCACAGGGGTAGCATTTGGGCTTGGTGGAAGTCTGTGCTCAACAATGCCATGCATTTTAAAATCTAGTAGATTGCAGTACAGTTCAATAGGGACAAAACATAACCAATGTAGACGTATGATAACTCCATTGGATATCGACCCAGGCATATAAATTGATTGCAGTTGCAGTTTTGCTTATCATAGAAGAGTCGGCTATTGTCTTCACTCTGTGAGCTGCTCTTCTAGTTTTGTTTGTTTTTATTTACAACTTGTATTGCACCTCCTGTACTGTGGCCGGACTATTCAGAAGTGCTGTATCACAAATGATTGTGGTCATTGTGAGGATAAACATTTTTTAGTTTTTGTTACTAAATAAATATATTCAATTTATGGCATAATTTCCCTTTAGGTGACTGAGCTTAAGCTTATCCTGCTTATCTTCTTTCAGAGTTACTTTGGATACACCTTTGAATAGGCAGGTCATGCCAGATGCTGATGTCACTTCCTGGACACCGCTGGAGTATGTAGCTGAGTGAGTATCCCGATTTTTAGCCTGAACATTTATAATTTTATAAGCCTTTTTTCTCACCCATGTGAGGAATGCTCAATCGGCAGGTGACATCACAGACTGTAAGCCCAGAATTCAGGAACGCCTCTGAGCCATCCCTGATTGAATATACTCAGCAGACTTCTCCAGGAGGGTCGATTTTTATCCTTTGCACCAGTCGTGCGGAGTTTGCCAGCCCCACCCCTGTGTGAGCGATGTCTGGAGCTCACAAACTTAGACACAAATCTGTAATAGTATCCAGCTAGCCCCAAGAAGGCATGTGCCTCTTTTTGGTGTTAGGGCAGGGATACTGCAGCATGGCTTCCATCGTGCTTTCCATCTTATGACTTCAGGAGAGACCCCATCCAATGCTATAGCCTTAAGCCTTTGCCTCAGTCGGCCCCAGGTGATAATTCTCATAGTTGCGGTGAGGCCTGCTTTCTGCAGATCTTTGAGGACTTTTCCCAGGTGGTAGATGTGGTCCGGCCAGGTAGACAAGAGAATTACTACATCTTTGAGGTGTGCTGCCACATACGTTGACTTGGGCAGCATGACATGGGGCTGGACCAGGGGCTTGTTGATTCATCCCAGAGCATTTGTGCCACTTTTGCCTCAGTAGGCTTCAGGATTTGGTAGAGCTGCCATCTGACAATGACGATGCCCAGAGGAGTCTTTATGTGATGGATCCTCCCTGGCTCCTTGGAGAACATGTCCTGGAGCTGCAGTTCTAGTTCCAGCAACTCCAGATGCTGTGCCTGGTCAGTTCTGCACCCTTGTGCACTGGCTCAGCATGACCTGGGAAAGACACCCATGAAGCATCAGGTACAGACCTGACCCATCATTTCAGTAGGTTGATATTGTATAATTGGGGTTCAGTACACTTACTAGCCATATGCAGGCAGTAGTTCACGGGACCTATTTGTTCCACAATGCAAGGAACTTGCAGGTAGTGTTAGGGAGGAGCAGGCGCACCCGGTCCCCTGGCTAGATTTCTTGAGGTTGGGCAGGGCAGTTGGGGGCACGTTGCTGCTCTCTCTGGGCCACCAGCACATGTTCCTTGACAATGGGAGCCACCTGGCTGATTTATTCCTGCATTTCCATGACATACTCACTAACCGAGCAGAAAGGGAATGGTTGTTTCTCCCATGCCTCCTTGGCGATGTCCAGCAGGCCTGTGGGTACCACCTGAATAGCAGCTTGAAGGGAGTGAATCCGGTGGGGGCCTGTAGATTTTCCTGGATGACAAACAGGACATACAGGAGGCGTAGGTCCCAGTTGCATCCTTCCTTGTCAGGGACTTGACAGAGCTTTTCTTTTCAGTGTCCGGTTGAACCTCTCCACCAAGCTGTTGGACTGGACATACCTGGAATTAGCCTCACAGTCACTGACCACTCACTTTAGTAGTACCCCAGGTGGACTTCAGTGAGCAGGACGTCCTGGACATCATGCACACAAGTCACCAGATGGGAACCCACCAGTGGGGAGGTTTCTGCAGTCCTTGGAATCATTGTGGCTCTGACTCCGTGGGCATGGCTTATCTCGGGGTGTCAGCACGTGACTGCGGGCTTCCAGTCAGCCAGTTGAGCTGCTGAAGGGGACCCCAGGTTGACGCCATAGGCCAAGCCGTGGTTCAGGCAACGAGTTCTTTCATCCACTGGGGTCCTTCTCCAGTGTTCAGAGGGCCATCTCGAGGAATCCACCATCTCAGTCGGGGTTTGAGGACACCGTCATCTGTTCTTCATTGGGTAGGTTCCAATCCATGATGAGTCAACAGACGATCTCATCAGCAGAGAGCTTGGGTGGGCTGGAGGTATCAGCGTGCTGTCCGTATTACTTCATCTGTCTAGGCCCGGGGCTCTCAGTCAGGCCAATATGGCCAGCAGTGAAATTTGAAGGTGGCTCAGGCTGGTGATAAGCCACAGTGAGAGAGGTTCTCCTCTTTCAGCTGGGGGTAGGCCTCAGCGTACTCCACAGGAAGGGCATAATCAGGTCAGTCAAGTCCAGTCTTTACAGGACCATCCCTCTTGAGTATTGACCCACTCAAAAGTGCTAGGAAAGTTTCAACATCATCCTCAGCAGTCATCTTGGCCAGTGGTCACTTGAGCATCCCGGACAGGGTCTGGGAGGGGTGTCAAGGCAGCATGGGAGATGACAAAGGGTGATGAACTTTTGGGGACTGCCTGGAGGCCGCAGGCTATCTCCTCTTTAACTCAGCCCTACTCCAATTTGGCTTACAAGAGATGTCTCACCACAGGATCAACAAGCATTGTGAGGGTACAGTTGGAGTCAGTAGCATCAGGTGCTTGCATTCTCCACCACAGCGTTGAATGCTTGCTTGGCAGGTGATGACACAGACTCACAACCACTCCACAATAATAGTGGTGTTCTTTTATTTAATTTTTTAACACCTTTTTGCTGCTATAAGATCCTCTGATCTTCTAGGAAGCATTTCCACTTGAAGTTTCTTGGGGATTTGAGATCTGTGTGGGTAGTAGACTCCCTTCAAGGACCAAGTATCTGCCTCCAAATCACCCTTGGCAAACCATGGTTTTATTGGGCCTTGCTTTGTGCACAAGGGCATTGTGGTGCTAAAACAGTTTTGGGTTCCTTGGTTCCCATGAAGGTAAATCCTAATATTTCAGGATACAAGACATTCTAAGCAATCATGTGTCTCCAACTTTGTCCAAAGCTTGGGGAAGGCCCCCATATAGGGGTGATGATCAGGTGTCCACATACTTTTGACCGTACAGTGTATCTTTCAACCGCCAGTATCTGCATACATTCTGTACTGGATAGTTTTGAGTCTTATATATTCGTACTGCTGAGCTCTGAAATGTCCCTGAAGTTTTCCTGTGACATACCATTTTTTCTGAAATTGCCGATTTTTGTATTTTTGATTTCAGCGCTGGCTATAATGCAAGTCGTGAAAAGACATACCAAGGCACAATGGTAATGCTTGGACATACGTGGTCATGGATAGATGGAAACATGCTAATAGGGTATGTAGTCAGGGTATAAAAGCGTTCACATGTACCTCTGCGGAGTGATTATGCTGTTATCGGTCTGTATTCATGCTCTCCATAGTTTGATGTGCACTTCAATTAAACTAGTTAAAAAGGAGGATAGATTCTAGCCACAATAGGTTCTGTTACATTTGTGTTGAGTATACTCTTAAACCTCCAAGAAGGAGCATCACGACAATTATTTAGAAAGCCTATAAGCTTTACTTCAGCTTTCAAAGTGGTGACAAAGCCCAGGCTCTTCACATTTGTTACACGACATGTATTGTCAATCTTTGAGCTTGACTCAGTCAATGCTATTTGCTATCCCAATGATGCAGCAATAGCAGGGGATGTTGGTTTCTGTCTGATTAATGTCTCCTGGTTCCCTCTTTTAAAAACACAGAATCCATTGAAAATCCCAATGATGATAGTCTGCCGAGGCCTCCAGAGTCATGGCGCATAAAGGGAGTCGACGAAGATGACGTGATGCACAAGACTGAAATGAAAAGAGAATAAACTGGTGACACAGTCTAAGTTAAATGACTTGGTCACGGACTTGGGTTTGTCAAAAGCAAGAGGAGAGTTACTGCGTTCAAGACTGCAAGGATGTGATTTGCCCCATCTTTATGATCTAGTAGGTTGTGGAGTGCACAAGATGGAAACATGTGCAAATATAGAAGTCTTGTTGAAACATACAGCAGAGCAACTACACCTGGAACAACTGTGCTGATCTCCAAATTCTTATATAACGCAAACAATCTGAAATTATTTTTGTGTTCGGTTTGAAGAGCTCTGTGATCATGGTCATCAAAAATGTCTGGGGAAAGTAACACTTTTGTTAAAAAAAAGAAACAAACTTTAGTTAATAACGGCGCATAACTGTTAAACTGCTTTGGGTCCTGAAGCCAAATTGAATATAGCTTTTTTTCTTTTAGGTTGTTGCACAAGTGGGCAGTGGGAGAGGAAAGGCCACCGTCGGGCTCTCTGGTGCAGCTCATTACTACAAATGGCAAAACAGAGGCAACACCTGTTTAACTCTTTCTGTCTCTCTCTGTGTGTGTGTGTGTGTGTGTGTGTGTGTGTGTGTGTGTGTGTGTGTAAAATGCTGTCTGTATAAAGTTGACCATGCTGATAAAATAAAATGGACAAGCAAACATATAGATTGCTTTGAAACCCTCTTCAGATAAATACAGACCAAAACATCCATGGAGGAAAATTATAATTATATATTATATATATATATATATTTGAAGGTATTAAAATGTCTAAAATTCAAGTTTTTGGTATACTGTATAAGAAAATCTGCCACTACTGGGTCATACCATATACCACAGTATAATTGTAGGTTTCATTTTTAGGCAGAATTTGTCTTCTAAGCAAAGGTAAAACTTTAGGTAATTATCTGCATTGATCTTGAACTGTTAATATCAGTGTATCAACCTATATTCCCTGTTCTCTTTCACTTAAGCTGAAATGCACCAGTCTTGGATTGTGAAGTTACAGGTTTTGAACTCCGGAGGGCAACATTGAGTCACACTCACTTGGTTTCCATCTCCACTGTCCTTCCTGCTGTCACCATTACTTATTGTCTGTAGTTGTAATTTTTTTTTAAAATAAATATTACACCAAATAATTGGAAGTCGTTAAAGCAAGAAGTGTATGAACGGGTCTCCAGTTGTTTCCAGTCTCCGCTACCTGAAGAAGTAGGGGCGCGAGTGTTTTCACTCGACGTTGATTGTTTCTGGGAGAGTTTCATTTGGAATAGAAGACCTTCTGGTGAACTGCAGAATTAGTGGTTTTCTGATATCCATGGTTCCAAATGAGCTAAGACAGTTTAATTTATGGCACAAAATAATGAGCACAGGCAATATCAGTACCCAGCTTGCCAGCCAACCAGCTAGCTTGCCAACCAACAATGGTATTGGTTTTAATTACATAATACACAGCCTACCTGAAATTTTGCAAGTTTGCTAGCAAACTTGAGCAGACACAGCTACATTTTTAATTATACAAAATAATCCCTGGATGGTAAAGTGGTGATGGATACACTTTTCTTGTTGAACAATGCAATTGGATTGCTTGGCCAGGGTTTATGGGGAAATAATGAAATAAATATTACCAACAGGACCCGAAAACAAATTCAGTATTTGGATTGAACTGATGATGTGTTCCAAACAGATACGAGTAGTTTCTTTATTTTATTCGAATGCTTCCCAGAAATCTGTGTGAGACTTGAGCTGTGTGTCGAACCTGTGACTGGTCCAGCAGTCACGTGAAGCTCACCAGACAAAGAAAAGCCATGATCATTAGCACTAACTTGATGTGCTCCACAGTGGCATAGGAGGAATCAATTCTGGATACATGAGGACATATGCAAAATAAAAATCACCCCATGATCTTTATAGTTATATTGATAAGCGGGACACACGCATGCAGTTTATATGGATGTCAAGCAGAAACAGTGATGGCACACATTTATTTTTTGAATCACTTGAGGCAAAGTCTTCCGTCAACCAAGCTTGCCATAATAATAACATTGCCTTAAATTATGACAGTTATGACAGTTTCAAGGAAAATGGTTAATATCCACCGATCAGCCATAACATTAAAACCACTGACAGGTGAAGTGAATAACGTTGATTATCTCATTACAGCGGCACCTGTCAATTGGTGGGATATATTAGGTGGCAAGCGAACAGTCCGTTGTCGAAGTTGATGTGTGGGAATCAGGAGAAATAGGCAAGCTTTGACTTTGATAAGGGACAAATTCTGACGGCGAGAAAACTGGCTCAGGGCATCTCCAAAACAGCAAGTCTGGTGAGGTGTTCCCAGTACGCAGTGGTTAATACCTAGCAAAAGTGGTCCAAGGAAGGCCAACCAGTGAACCAGTGACAGGGTCATGTGTGCCCAAGGATCACTGATACGAGTGGGGACTAAAGGCTAGTTCGCCTGGTCCGATATCAGAGACCTACTGTCGCACAAATTGCTGAAAACGTTAATGTTGGTTATGCTAAAAACGGTGTCAGAACACAAATTGCATCACTGCTTGTTGCAGGTGGGGCTGTGTAGCCACAGACTAGACAGAGTGCCCATGCCCCATGCTGACCTCTGCCCGGTGCCTACAATGGGCATGCGAGCACCAAAACCGAACCATAGGGTGCAATGGAGGAAGGTGGCCAGGTCTGATCACATTGTACAAGAGGCAGTGGTAGCCTAGCGGTCAGGGCGTTGGCCCTTCAATCAGAAGGTTGTGGGTTCAAGGCCCAGGACCAACAAGGCACTGTACCCAAGCACTGCTCCCCGGGCGCTGCGTTGTTCAGCTGCCCCCTGCTTCACCTGGTGATTGGGTTAAATGCAGTTGGTTTAAATGTGCTGTGGTGTGTTTCACGTGTGATGATCACTAGTATCACTCACCCAAGGGATCCACAAATCTTTGACTAAAGCAGGCTTGACATTCAACATTCACTGGAGTATCATTACTCTCTCCAGCACGTCACATTACTAGCAGGTTTGCTGCCCTCTGAGAAACCTGAAAGAACTCTGGTAATGGGAGACTCTATCTAAAGGCAGGTGAAATTAGCTAGGGGAACCAGCAGCACTAGTTAGGTACCGTGATCAAGGGGGACCAACGTAGAAGATAATCTTAGGGTTTTAGGCAAGCATATATTTTCAAAGATTTCAAGAATTTTTCCCATGTACAAGATAATCATATACACCTTATCTGAAATTATATCATATTACACATAAGATAATCATAAACAGTCAAGGGTTACTACGAGTAACGCTTTAGAGGTGTTTAAATTAGCAATGCAGTAATGTTCTCTGGCCCCATCCCAATGCTGTATAGCAATGTAGCTCACAGCAAGTTCTGGTTTCTGAACTGCTGGATGGTCCAGATGGTGCCTTGAAAACAATTTGGGCTTGAAAGATAATTGGAGTAGTTTAAGGGCAAGGCTGCCGTGTTAGGGCAGGACAGGATCCGTGCCACATGGGAAGGTGCTGCTTTCTTTTCTTGCATCGTAGCTCGTAGTCTCAGAACAGGTCTAGTTAATCAGTGCCAATCCAGGTCCTAGGCCAGGCAGCAGGCAAGCAAGCTAAACCGACCTCTGCTAGCTGCAAAATGTTGTCACCTGGGTTCCACCATATTGAGCCTGTTTCTTTTCTCTGATCAAAACAAAGCTGTAGAAATATATTTTATCTAATAAAGCCAGATCTACACTTCTTACAACACTTTACTTCACTCACTGTTTCGGTCTATTTGTCTGGTACAAATTTTGTAATCAATTTTTACCCCACGTCCCGTTAACCTATCGACTTGAAACTTGGTAGACACGTTCTACTCCGATGACAATGCATTCTACGCGAAAAATGTTTTTGGGAAAAATTCAAATTTTAAAAAACCGTTAAATGTCTACTCGTGAGTCTTAAGTGACAGAGAAAAATGAAGTATGCAGTCGGATAGAGTTGAGGATGCAGATTACGAATCTGAAAAATAAATAAATAAATAAATAAATAAATAAATAAATAGATTGTTGTCTATTTCATTACCCAGTGAGGAAAGCGTTGTTTTTAAATTTCATAGAAATGAAATTTTTACGAAGATTATTTTTCTTCTCCTGCAGCAGACCTACAGTACTACATCAGCTATCACTTATCTCTGTGTTCAGAGAGTATCTAGCTGGCGTTCAAACAGAAACAGGGAGAATGCATGATCCCAAATAGTTAATCCTGTTTCTCACCATTGCAGCTGGTTTCCGATAAAATATAAACGATAACGACGTAGAAGAACAGGTTGATATTCTGCTCTACTCCTTGGGATGGAATCAAAACTTCTGAAACCTTTGTTTGGAGAGAATGAGGGTGAGATCAACTACAAGACCATTTTAAATAATTGGGACAGATGAGGAGAACATCAGAAGCATGCGCAGGCTGAAATGGGTACCTTCATCCGCCAAGGAAGATAAGGAGCTGAAGCATGAAAGAACTTTAAGAAACGGCTCAAGTGAGTGACTAGAACACATGTACAGTAAAGCTGCCAATACAAAGTGGCTTCAGAATTGAGCCAGAGGCCAATACTAGTGTAATATACAATGAGACTTATCACCTGATGTTAAACAAACAGTCATGACAAAGTCCCCAACACAACTAGTAAGCCTACGAGCTAAGCTGAACTGCATAGGTTTCTTCACATCCATGTTTCCAGTGAATGCGTGGGGGAAGACCAGACGAAAACACAGTCAAGCAAAACGAAATAAGATGCATTCAATGTCATGCAGTGTAATAACAACCATGTGTGCGTCTGTGCCGATGCTCTCTAAGTGAATATACTGTACTAGTAACAGCGCGTGGTAGCCTGCCTCAGTGCGGATGTGCTGGGGTGACATCCTGCCCAAGCTTACTGCTGCCAAAGTATTTTCTCTACTCCATGCAAATGGTGGCTTCTAGCAAGTACCACTAGACATCAATATTTTAATGTGTCGATTAATTCTTTAATAGATTCCCGTTTCACGTCAGTAGTGCTCCAAAAATGTTCACCATGAGATGAGAGTGCGTCAGAAAGATTACTATGGTGTAGTCACTTGCGTAGACATCCTAGTCTATGCAAAGACCTAAGAACGCAATGCTCACACAAACACAAAAACAGTTCTGCGAGAATAGACAACGGCCTTCCTAAACTCTTGCCCAATCGTTAGAGTTGCCTAGAATGCCTTTGTTTGCTATAGGATTAAATATTACGCTTCACTGGAACTAAGGAGCCTAGCCCAAAACTACTTCTTCTCCATCCGACTTTACTGTTGGCATGAGGCATTCCAGGAGGTAATGTTCTCCTGGCATCCACCAAAACCTTGATTCACCCACCAGACTGCCAGATAGTGAAGCATGATTCATCACTCCAGAGAACTTGTTTCCACTGATCGAGTTTTACAACAGAAGAATAGTAGTATCTCGGAGCATGAGAATAGTTCTATCACGGCATATTCATGATGGCAGCAAGAATAGTGAAATGTCACGTATGAACCCGAACACAAATTTACCCTAGTCCCTAGTCAGCCATTGGAGAGAGTTGCAGATGTCATATGCAAATTTAACAGATTGGACTGATTGTATTAACTCCCTGCTAAATGTATGCGCTATGTATTTTAAAAACCCGTCTTAAAACTCATTATTACTGTTTGGCTTTTGGGTTTTTTTGGGGTTTTTTTTTACCTTTGGTTGTTATTTACTTTTGATTTACAGCAGGTCGGTTTCGAATTTGGTCGTGTTAATAGTACTATATAAATAAAATCAACAAGCAAATAATTCATTAAACACGTTACAGCAGGTGCAGGTACTAGACTGGCCTTGCTGCAGTCCACACCTGTCTTTGGTGCATTATGAAGCATAAAATAGGACAAAGGAGACTCTAGACTGTTGAGTATCTGTAGGCATATATCAAGCAAGAATGGGGAAGAATTTCACACACAAAACAACAATTAGTGTCCATTGTTCTGAAATGCTTACTGATTGTTGTTAAAAGAAAAGCTGAGGTGACAGTGGTAAACATGCTCCTGTCCTATATTTTTTAAAGGGTGTTGCAAGCATCAAATTCAGAATGAGCGTACGTATATTTACAAAAAAATGATCAAGGCCCACCCTGTAGAAGGTTGTATGGAGTCGGGGGGGGTTGTAGGATAGGGGCAGTAATAAAGCACTCCTTCGGTGTTCCACAAACTTAGGTAGCTTGATAGATTTCTCCTTTAACAGGTGGGTCAAAGGGGGCTCCTACGACACTGAAACTTTGAATAAAACCTTAGTAATAGTTTGCGAAACCTGGATAATATTAGACTTCCTTGACTTTCATGTCTTGAGCTGGGTCCATTCCACCCCCCCCCCCCCCCCCACCCCCCTTTTACTTTGGTCTCATCCATCCTTATACCTTGTGTAGAGAGGATCCCAAGAAGGAGACCCTCCTTTCATATTGGTGGGGTTTTTTTTTTTTGTTTTGTTTTTTTGCTCTGACACACAATTGATGGTCCATCAGATATTTTGGGTCATGCATACCTGCTATACATGTTCTTTCTGTTTATTTGTGTATTTATTTATTTTATGATGATAAATATCTGTGTTGTCCAAGACCCATCAATGTAATGCAAATCATGTGTCTGAATGCTTGACAAAAGTCTAAAATACCAAGCGAGCATTATAAAGTATATATGGCATCACTAAATATTCGTAGTGTCTCCTAGAGGGTGAACGAATGCCATCTTAAATCCATCACCCTTTCTTTGGTGAATCAGGTTATAAGCACTTTGCAGGCCAAGTGCGATGAATATTTGTACCTCCTCCTTGTCAGTCTATTCTCTAATTGGACTGTAAAGCTGAATCAGAGAGATTAAGAGGCATCGGGGAGAATATCAGGTAATTTTGCTTTCCAGTTTTGGGGTTGATGTCTCAGATGGAAGAAGGACATGTCAGAAAAGGGACTACATTTAACCACAGGCACCCGAAGCCTCCAAGAAAGGGTCAAGCCAGAACCTTGTTTCCAGGCAACTCGATCCGAATGCAGGACATTTATTCTTCCACTTGTCATTTGAGGACATCGCTGCTTATCCATGGTAGACAAAGGTATCACACATTTATTGGTACAAGAAACCTTTTGAGAAATCATTAAAGAGGATGAATAGGAGTGGGATCCTAGCAGTGGATAGACCTTGATCTTTGGTCAAGCTATTGGTCAACCTTAACTTGCAAAGGCTTGGTCAAGCTAAATATTTGATACATTCACCAGTGGTTCTGTACTACAAACAAGCCTGACTCAGCATTTCTCTTGTTGTAGTTATGGAGTTCATCTATCACGACTCGATCTAAATTTCAGAAAGCCACCTGCAACCAGGAGACATTCTTGCCTACTACCTACAATGGATGGCATCACTGCAGTAGAGGACATACCACAGCTCTATAGAGAAACAGCAAATGACGAACCATGCCTACAACCATGCATAGCATGCTTCAAAAGGTATCATCAGACCATCGACTTCCCTTTGGGTTGCATTTGTAGTTCTTGTACCTAAGAAGGATGGCAGTACGTGGTTCTGTGTGGACTACTGTAGCACGGTATGAATTATTGACTGCCGAAGATTCAGACCATTCTCCTCTCCCGAACAAAAGCAAGCCTGGAAAACAGGTATCCATATGCACAAAAACATCTAACCCTGCCTAGGACCCTGCGACTACTGAAGGCCTAGGTGTGAAATGCACGGCTCGCCACTGACCATAGCCATAATATCTGTATCAAGTTAGGGGCTGCTTCTATTCAGGTGGGACTTGGGATCTAGTCAACATGGAGGAAAAAATGGCTATCTCCACATACAAATCGCTTTTAGCACCAAACCTGCAGACTTCTCTTAGCTGAATTTGAAAAAGGGATGAAATTTCACCTGAAATCCAGCACAATAATGTCCTAAAGCGCAAATTCAAGTCAACAAAGGAATGGCTTCGAATTAAGATCAACATTTTTGAATGGCCCAGTCAGAGACCGGATCAGAAACCTGTGGAAAGACTCGAAGAGGGCTGTGCACCAGAGACCCCCTGACAGTTATGATACATATGGGGCATTTTTGCATGTAAATTTAAGATGTGCTAAATACTGAGTGCTGGATTCTAAGCAAAAGGTGCTTTAACAATAGTATTACTTAAGAAGTATGCAATTTTAACAGGGGTGCGTGGACTTTATGTCCAAAATTATTGGGGGTTCATACAGAGGATGATGGTCTGGTTGGTGCTTTTGGACTGAACCAGTACCAGTAGATTCCTACCAAAGAACACCCGGGGGGCACAGAAGGTATCTCAGGGGGTTAGGATATTGACCTACTGATTAGAAGGTCGGGTGTTCAAATCCAATCACCACCAAGCTGCCACTGCTGGGCCCTTGAGCAAGGCCCTTATCCCGCAACTGCTCAGTTGTATGAATGGCATAAATGTAAGTTGCTCTGGATAAGAGCGTCTGCCAAATGACTGTAATGTAATCTAATAAACACCAAAGATACTGAGGATTAAGCTCTTAAGTTCAAGCTGTGGTTTCAACCCTGCTGTGTTGAAAGAAGCAGTTAAGAAAGATATCAAGAACTTCTCTGTTCCCGGTGGGATCAAACCACCAGGTTATGTTTTTGCATAACGGCGACGCTCTAATGAAATTGTTACTGACAGTGGACCATAATTTCAGGAAAGGCATTCTGGAAGTAGAACCATTCATCAGCTACGCATCATGCAGTACTCCTCAGCCAAGGTGCATGCGGTATTTTTCCCTTTTGTAGCATGAATATCTAAGTGTACGTACCCACTGCCTCACACTGTCACAGCATCCAAACACCCTTTTCCAGCATACAACAGACTCCAAGCTGTTACTAAGCACAATAAGCAGCCATGCATTACTATCCTTCATCGAATGGAGCTTCTCTGGGCTGCTATTTTAATTCGAAACGAAATTGCCAATCTCATCTAGCATCAATATTTGAATATGACGTCTAAAGAATGTAGGGAATATAATTAGATTTTACTTGACATCAAAGTAAAGAAGGGACCAATGCTCATCTCCGTAGGATGGTTCATTTCTTGTGCAAGATGATTTATCTGTTCTGGATTCAGAAGCTTGTGCTTGATCATTCCTTAGCTCTTTCATCTTTCTTTGAGTGGACTGACTTGTATTTTAACTCGAAGGGCATTGATAGCGCATGGTAATTGAGCGTGTTCAGGTTTTCTGGGTAGTAGGGTACCGACCCACTTATGATTAGAGCGTTCTAGCACCACTTGATCAGTGCGCTCATGCTGTCATAAGAAGAGAGCCACTGCCTAAACACTTGACCGTTCTTCAAGGGTCTTCTTTACACATTTGAATAAAACCGTACTTTATCCTCATCTAACCTTTCCAAGGCAGGCCTAGGATCGCAAACACGTTACAGTTCTCCCTGTGCTCAAGCGAACAAAGAAGCATAATGTGGTATTATGATTATATAACAACAGACCTATTCCTAAAGCTCTTGTCCCACAAGGCAACTCCTTTGACTCTAGCACATTTAATGCTGGGCCTGCAGATTTGTACTACTATAGTACCTACCATTAAAGGCTATATCTATATCTATTATCTATTATCTATATAAGGCTATCTATAGCTTTCATGGGCAGACCTACAGGTGAGACAGAAGGATGGGAATGGCAAACAGAGTTATCAGAATGCCTTAAAAAAAAATAAAAAAAATAAAAACAGGTTCAGCATCAAACCCCCTGCTCGATCTCTAGCCTGGTACCCACGCTGCTGTGAAACTGGATAACAAGAAGCGCTGGCTGACTTAGGCTAGCTACTAAAAAATGAATAGTATAAGAGTGAATGTAGTACACTGCAGATGATATGAAAGGACATAGGGGAGACGAATGTTTATTAGCTGTTCGGGCTTGTTTAAGGATGATGGTCTTCTTGGAATCGTGCTGATTTTAATGAATCTATGAATGAACAACATTAAGGAGAAATGTAATTATTTACTTCGTACATAATGGAATTGTCAGCATATCTTTACAATGGGGGCATTCCTGGTGGGTCTCCAAGGAGGTTTCACCAAAAGACATGTCTGAGTTCCCAGTAGGAAGAACAAGTGGGAGCCACTAATGCCCCCCCACCCCCCACGGGAAGGTGCTGATGCCACCACTGCAAAATTGGTCCTTATGAAACAATTTGTCATAGCTTTAGATAAGAAGTCAGCAGCCTTCAAGTACCTTCAAGACTTCTTTCCGTAGCTGTCTGAGACAAACCTCAAAGCTGGTATCTTAATCTGACCACAGATACAGAAGATCCTGGAAAGACTTCAGTGCAGAGTATTCCCCAAGAAGCTCACTAGAAAGGAAAAAGAGGCTTGGAACAGCTTTGTTGCAGTGGCTCAGGGCTTCTTGGGCAACCACAAAGCCAAAAACTATGCGGAGATGTTTGAAACTTTGGTGAAGATCTACAGCACAAAGGGCTGCAGGATGTCTCTCAAAGTCCATATGCTTGATGCTCTTCTTGATAAATTCAAGGAGAATGTGGGAGTGTCCTCAGGAGAATATGGGAGTGTATTCAGACTCAGTGTCTTGCACCGCTTTAAGGGAATGGAGCTTCTCTGTGCCGTCCTATATTAATTCGAAACGAAATTACCACATTTTGATGGTATCAATATTTGAATATGACCTCTAAAGAATGTAGGGAATATATTTCGATTTTATTCTTTCTCACAGAGCAAGGTAAGGAATTCCACCAGGATAGACTGGATTTTGAGAACATGATGAGACACTACATTTGGGGACTGCGTCATGAACCTGACTTGCAAATTATAAAAATAGTAAATTTCCAAAATCCTTTTCTATACTTTTGAGGCATAAGCAATTAGAAAATAACACCAAGAACTCATCTGTCTCAAAGTTCAGTGTATTGTGCAGTCCGAGAAGATTTTCTGCTCCGTACGGTTATAAGGAGTGGTTAATTTAGTTACCTTCCTTTCAGCGTAATCTAGTCTGGTCATCCACATCTGACCTCTCTCCCATCATGATGGCATTTCTGCCTGGAGATCTGACATACACAAGAAGCTATTTTGTTTTTTGCATCATTCTTTTTTTAGGAGATCGGCAGTGACTGAAATACCCCAACAACCATGCCACGGTCAAATCGACTAAGATCAGTGTGTTTCCCCATTCTAATACCTGATGTGAACATGAACTTAAATTCTTGACCTGTATCTGCGTAATGTTATGCTTTAAATTGCTGCCACGTGATTGGCTGATTGGACAATTGTATGACGGACCAGGGGTACAGATTCTACAACACGAATTCCAGAAAAGTTGGGACGTCCTTTAAAGCTGAATAAAATGAAACCTAGAAGACTCTCAAATCACAATAGAACATGGATAACATAACAAATGTTCAAACTGGGAAATTGTACACCTTTATCCACTAAATGAGCACATTTCAAATT
>JAQMCW010124529.1:0-16993 GCA_030068335.1 Chrysichthys cranchii | reverse complement strand
TTTCCTCTGGGTACTCTGGTTTCCTCCCACAGTCCAAAGACATGCACATTAGGTGGATTGGCTACCCTAAATTGCCCGTAAGTGTGAGTGTGTGTGTGCGTGCATGCATGAACCCGAGTCCCGTGTTAGGGGAGGGCTGAGCGTGGGGCTAGTGACCTCATCCGCTAGAATGCACTTAGCTGCAGAAATGTCAACCGAGCCTCGTGGGGGCCGCTCGACACCCTGTGTACCGGACAACATGACAGGACCTAAGAAGAAGAAGAAGAAGAAGAAGTGTTGATTGAATGTAGTTTGAGGAATATCTCTGGATGACATAATAACACCAGGAAAATTGGTATTAATGGTGACAAGTTTCCACAAGTTGACACAGTTCCCTCAGGTCTTAATGAAATGTCCGCGACATGCTTTGGTCAAAATTCGACCAGGATAAAGCACCACAGCTGCCATCTCACCCTGTCTAAAGAACCCTGTTCAGAACAGCCAATTTGAGCGCCTGTTTCTTTAAATGATAATGAGCCACCGCTCACCCCACCCCCAGCTCCCGTCGGCCTATCAGGTAGGACTTTCCTCATGAATATTCCGGCTTCCTCATCTGTGAGTGAAGATACTCAAGTGGGGGGTTGGTATACTTCTAATGCGCTCCAGGGGCAGGGCAGGCGGGGCCACCGCCCCTGGGCCCAGGGCCCTCCCCTGGATCGTAGAGGGCCCTCCCCCCAGCCATAAGAAGCCCCTCCCATATACTAAATTCACACAAAGTTATGAGAATCGGTGTTTTGCTCCGGTGGGGGTGGGTGGGTGTGGGCCCGATCAGTGTTTTGCCCCGGAGCATTGTGTGCAGTTGTTCCCCTACTGATGACCTCCCATTGTGATATGGAAGGGGAGCTAAATCTGAACGGCTCGTTGAAGCAACGTTTTCCGAAATAATGAAGTTTTTCTCATTACAAAAGGAATCCACATGGACACTTTTCCATCCTATATCTTAGACTATCTTTCGGGGAAGGGTGTTCACACCTAGTGAGCCAGAGGAGCCCCATAAAATGTTCCTATAGTTATATTTTATATACCAGCAGGCCACTGTGAATGGAGAAATTATAGCTGGGATTTACAGCAAACTTCACGCAGTAGACATTTCAGGGCTACACGTTAATGTGGCCATCCATTCAAGCACTACGGGCGGAAGTGTTACAACTCGGAGCGTCGCCGTGTGATTTGTAGCTTGCAGACCCTGAGATCAGTGTTGGCTCCTGACTGGGCTTTGACCTCGATTTATCTTTACTTTAATTACCTTTATAACTTTGACTGATTTCGGAGAATCAGAGACGATGCACCAATACCGAAAGATCCTTCACTGCTTTAAATTCTTTTATAATAAAAATATCAACTTTTTGCTAAATAATAAAATGAAAATCAACCAAATTGTCTTAAAAGTGATATTATGTCTTATTGTAAATGCAATTAGCTGATAAACTGGATACCCGTGCGGTCTTTACTCAGACTAGAGTAACGGTCGTCAGCAAATTACTAATCTGTGTAATAAATACATTTCATACATTCAAAAAGTAAGAGCTTATGAGTGCTGTTTATTTCGCATGACAAGCATGCAAAGCTGCTGTCATGTCCTAATAAATGGAGATCTTCATTCTGCTGGTTTTATCATCATGTCTCCTGGAATAATGCCCCCGTCACGGTATTATGCAAATGAAATGCAAAACGATGTGGCGACTTCTAATGGGATTGAGCGATGGCAGTACGCTTCATTTTCTTCCGCGCTGAGGGGAAAAAAAAAAACTAGCTGTGAATTTCGGTTCCTGTTAAATATTTGTACCGTGTAGCATAGTTGGTGAGAGTCACCGTGCTGCTATGTACACAAATAGAACAGCGCCGGTGACAAATTTTCTATGAAGTACAAATACTGTTTTTGAATCATTTCACCGTGAGTACACTCTTATTCAAATAAAAGCTTACGCCTAACACTCTATTAGGGATATTTGTCTTGTCCCCCTGTATCAACAGAGCAATTCTATCAGAGGCAGTCTCTGGTAGAGTTCCTTTAGGTAGCTAAGAATTCTAGAAGCACCTTTGCGCCTGGATCCAGTGGTGGTTTGGCCAAAGTTCTGTAGGTGCTGTAGGTGGTTCGGGCTCGGGGGTTCAATCTTTGGGTTGCTGAGCAGAAAGTGGTGAGTTCAAGTTCCCATACTGCCAAGCTGCCCCTGTTGGGTAATTGTGCAACACCCGTAACCTTCATCTATTCATCAACCACCTGCCCACTGAGGCAATGTAGGTAGTTAGCTGGTGGGGCCATGCCACACTTGCCAGGTACTACTAGTGCAACCATGGCAAATCAAGAAAAGAAAGTCTAGGTGAATAGTTGGTAAAGTAACCCTAAACAAAAAGGTTTTTTGAATTCTATTTCTTTTTCAAACAAATCTCTCAGGACAAAGGGTACTAAACGGTATCATTGCTTGTTGTTGGGGTGGTACAAGGGTACATCTTTTGTACCTTTTTTCCCCTCAGATTTTCTCCCTAATTTAGTCATATCCAGTTCCCACCCATCAGGGGACCCTTCCTTGTCACACAACAACTACTAACTAGAGAGGGTGAAGGATGCCATGTGCTTCCTCCGACCGCATCTTTTAGAACTGTTGCACATGCAACACCGGAAGGCGGTATATGTAACATGCTTGGAGGACAGTGCATTCTGCCCTCGTCTTACCTATGCCGCTGTGATCCCTCCATGATAACACAGGCCAACTTTGCTCTGTTGAGCTCCCGGCCATGGATGGCTATGGCATCACAAGGATTTGACCTTACGATCTCCTGAATATAGGGAGAATGCTTTTCTAGTGTACACAAAATGACAGTTACGACCCAACCAGCGTGAAGGTTAACACATGCCTCCTCTGAGACACGTAAAAGCAGCCAACTGCATCTTTTCTAAATGTTGCTCATGCTACATCAAATGACAGTAGAGACCACAATGAAACAAAGGACCGAACGGAAACTAAAGTGGGAACAACCGAAACCCGTGATTCGTTCGTCTGGCTCTGCCTTTCTACTGTCCACAAGCACTAGGACACAGGCTCTCGTTTGTGTTTGTCTCACATTCTTTCCTCATTCCTTCCCAGATCCTTGCAGCACTAGCAAAAAGCTAAAGACCATTTGGCTCACTGACGTGTCAGACATGCAGCTGATTTAGATTTAGACGACTGAAAAAGGGATACGGCAACCTGGAAGTCCGGCTATAGAACAAAAGTATCGGTGAGCTGCCTTCGTTTATTTGCAGGTAGTAGTACAGTAAGTAAGTACAGGAATTCTTCGTTTTTCGCGGGGGTTACGTTCCAAAACTTTCCGCAAGAGACGATAATCCGCGATGCGCGGATGCCACCGCCAAATGCTTTTTTTTTAATAGTTTAAGCCCTAAATGATCCTCCACTCGTTAAACACATTCTAGGCACAATTAAACACATAAAGAAAACATTTGCGAGCATATAGCGAGGTGAATTGTGTGTCGAATTCGTACAAACATCACATTTATAGCGAATACTGTAATGTGCTGTATACTATACTAGCGTAGCCTGGACTTATATTTTAGGTCCTGTATGTATGTAGTACACTAGCCTAGCCTAGGCTTTTTTCCATACTGTATAATACTGTCATTGGTATGGTACTGTACAACAGATGGTACTGTACCTATATTAAGCAACAGGATCAAGAAACAGCTGTTTGACAAATTCCACCGTCGAAAAATCCATCAAAACAATTCACTATAGGTTTTGCGGATGCCGCGAAATCCCGGGGAAATCCGCAAAAACAATTAGATATATTCTAAATTAAAATCCGTGAATATCTAGGGGCGCGAAATGTGAACCGCGATCTAGCGGGGGATCACTGAGTTACTCTAAAAGCTAATTAAAGATACAAGAGTGGTTCTTAATGTCCAGTTGTGTAAATTCAATAGTTTCAGTAAAGGTAAACTACATTCACAGTACCCCATAACAGATATGCACTAAAGAAAGAACAAAAGTACCCTTGAGAGTACCACCCTAGGGACTAGCTAGGTGATACAGTTTGCATTTTGCTACCCTTTTTCAGAGAGTTCATCTGCTACCTGCGTCTACTGCATGGCGGTTCGAGTACAGCCCAGTGGTGGTTCAGTGTAGAACTTACTTCTGACTCAAAAAGGGTTTGATCCTAAAAAGACAATGTGGACATCAGGTTAATGCATCACTTAGCTTCTCTTAGTGGTTATCCATGTTAGCATGTCAGCTTAACTAGCCCTTTATGGGGCCTTTTTTTCCCCCCCGAACTGCTCACTTTGCCATTGTTTTATTACAGTTTAATCATTATTAATGCCACATACCAAACAAAATGCCACAGAATAGTGATTAAATAAGGAAAGCTAATATATTTGTTTGTACCTACCTGTGACTTTTTTGGACAAATTTCATTGGGTGTATTTCCCGAAATTTAAAGAAACTCATAGACTAATATAGACCAGCGTAACCCTACCTTGGCAGTCACTAAGGATTAATGAATGCTGTAAATGTATTGCGTAGCTTTTTTTAGTCCACAGAGCTTCATATCGGACTGCTTGCTTACGGCCATGTTGAAGTACATGAAGAACTTACTCATTCAGTTTTTTCTCACGTCGCAGACAATACCTGTCTCAATGCACGTCTCTAGACTTAACCAGATGCCCAGTGAACCTTTCTGCCAAAAAATAAAAGTATGGCTCCTTATATTAGGATAAACACATTTGTACTGTATGTTTACTAAGAGTAGTATATTCATATTCGGCTATATCCCTAACCTATAGATAAAAGACTCTTGTACAGAGGTAGTATTACCTGGAAGACACGATATAGCCAAAAGTATGTGGATGCCCGACCATCACGTCTATGCGTGCCTACATAAAGATCATAGGCATTAACACATTATTAGCCCTGTTAACTCCGTCATTGCTATTACAGGTAGTCCTCACGTTACGATGGAGATGCGTTCCGCTATATGCGTCTTAAGTGGAAAATATCGTATGGTGACCCACTGCTTAGCCTAGCTTAGCCTAGCCTACCCAGGAGTCTTTTCCTGTAGGAGACATGCTGGGACGTTTAGAAGACATGCTTTTGAATTAAAATCAGCTCTTGAAGCGCACAAAAAACAGCTGGTAATGCACTGTACAGTACACTGATACACAAGTTAACCATGTGATTTGCTGGAGAGAGTGAGGCATCACGCAAGGCGAGTGACGCGTATAATCCGGGCATCATCCGGGTATTTCCGGTGTCGTCCGCATACGTCTGGGCATCCCCCATGTACATCCGGGCATCGTCTGAAAGTATTGTACCTCATACGCTGGTACACTGGCCTGCCAAAGATTTTGTAAATATTTTACAATTTTTAGCGTATAGCAATCGTTAGCGTAACTTCGAAAAATCCTAAGTCGGGCCATCGGAACGAGGGGGGCACCTGTTTAATAAGCTTCACTCTTCTGGGAAGGCTTTTCTCTAGATGTTGGAGCATGACTGTGGGGATTTGTGTTCATTCACCCATAAGAGCATAAGAGTGAAGTCAGGCTGATGTGAAGTGAGAAGGAGGCCTGGGGTGCAATCAGCGTTCCAGTTCATTCCAAAGGTGTTCAGTGGGGTTCTGGGCAGGACACTCGAGTTCTTTGACTCCAGCCTGGGCAAAGCATGTCTTCATGGTGCTTGATTTGTGCACGGGGGCATTGTACCTGCTGGACCAATTGTGCGCTCCCAATTGTCTGGTAACAGTTTGGGGAAGCACCATGCATGGGTGTGATGGTCGGGTGTACACATACTTTTGACCACATAGTGTATTTAGTGCAGAACATGACTTGTGTGAGTGTTTTGATGAATGAATAGTAATTCACGTATTTTAGACTTTAGAGAATAATGTTATTTGACCACAAATAAACAAGTAAAATATATAGTATAGTGTTGGGAAACCTTTGACTCAAAGGTTGAATCAAACCGCATGGCCTTCGGTGCTGATCTAGCATTTTCTTTGGAAATAAAGAGAACCTCTGCCAAATAAAGAAGTGGGAAAGAAGCTGAAAGAACATCTTACTGTTGCATTAAGAGCAGAAAGCATTAGGGAGTTTATTTGTGTGCTGTAGCGATGCACTCGCGTCTCGTAGCAGCAAAAATACGATCATTTCCCAAAGGTTACAAATAAAGTATGGTTTTTTATATGTGATGTTTGTGTGGTGTTATTCATTACCTGATGTCTTGCGTGTGTGTGTGTGTGTGTGTACAGTGTGGAGCAGGGAGAGAGAAAATATGTCTGTATTTTTGTTTGTATATATTTTGTGGCTAAAGCAGATGTGTATTCCCTTATGCCCCTTACACACACACACACACACACACAGCTGCGCTACTCTACCTATTACTGGTTCTAGTATGTCAAAATAATGACCCATCTTTTTTCTTCTCTCTCCTGGCCCCAGGTGTGAATTGGAGTTTTTCCCTCGCGTCGCTCTTCTCTCCATCACGTCGGCACTCTAAGTGACTCCGCAGGGCAGAAACAGACCTCCAAAGACACTCAACCACACGCACACACACACCCACCTCACAGCCGCCATCGTCACCTGGAGGCCATCACTATCTGGACAGGTAAGTCTCCTTCACCCGGAATGTAATAATCAGCAATTAGATTAGGTCACATATTGCTCGGAGCTTTAGAGGGCCAGAATTTTATGCGTCTTTCCTTTTTTTTTTAGTTTTTCCCCTGAAGTGCACTTATGATGCCTGCATGGTTCTTATGTCCAGAGTGATGTCCTAAATAAATTTCAGCCTCGTCACCTCTCTGGTTCTGAATGCTTTGGAGGACTAGTCAAAGATGCTTTTTTGTCAGGATCTCGCTGTAATACACCTATACCTACTACGGTGCTCCTACATATTTAATTAATCAATCAATCAATCAATCAATCAATCAATCAATCAATCTCTACCGACCAATCAGATTTAAGAATTCAGTAACGCTTTAGTACAAATGATAGCAATGCCTGGACGACTTGTTCCCATTTGCAACCTATGAGGATAACAGATTTTTAACAAAAGATGCAGCAGAACATGGTATTATTTAGTGACATAATATGCAAACCTGTGTGTGTGTGTGTGTGTGTGTGTGTGTGTGTGTGTGTGTGTGTGTGAGAGAGAGAGCGAGTGAGCGCACTAAAAGCTGTGTGTGGGTTGTATGTGTGGGAAAGAGCGTGACGCAGAAATAAAAACCCAAACATAATAAATTCTGCTCTTCTCTCTCTCTCTCTCTCTCTCTCTCTCTCTCGCTCTCTCTCTCTTTCTCTAATACACACACTTAGCTTCTTTCTGTCTTTTTGTTTGTCCCTTAATATGCTTAACATGCTTTTTTCTATCTATCTATCTATCTATCTATCTATCTATCTATCTATCTATCTATGTGTCTGTCTGGCTGTTGGTCGGACTGTCTGTCTTTCTGTCTGTCTGTCTGTCATTCTGTCTGCCTCTCTGTCGGTCTGTTTGTCAGTCTGGCTGCCTGTCTGTTGCTCTGGCTGGCTGGCTGTCAGTCTGGCTGTCTATCGGTCTGTCTGTCTGCCTGCCAGTCTGTCTGTCTGCTTGCCTACCTGTCTGTCAGTCTATCTGTCATTCTGTCTGTCTGGCTGTCTGCCTGTCTGTTGTTCAGTCTTGCTGCGTAGCTGTCTGTCATTCTGTCTGCCTGTCTGTTTGTCTGTCTGTCTAGCTATAAGTTTAATGTTTAATGGCTGTGTGTACCACGAGGTGGTTTGGGAGTAGATGTTTGTTCATGCTAAAACACACACACACACACACACACACACACACACACACACACTCACGTATTTATTTACTTAATTTTTTCAGCCTCGTCAGACGCTCCTGAGAGGTTCATGGGAACAAAGCTCCCAGGAATTACTATTCTTTATACCTGTTCAAAGCTGATTGGTCAGAAGGTCTTGATGATATTTTTTTCTATATCCGCACAGCAACAGATCAGTTGCAGGTTTACACTAATGTGCTTTTTTGTTGTTGTTATCGTTCCTGTGGTAACACGAGAACACAAAAGACAAGAAATGGCTGTTTATAGGTGCGACGTGATTACAGGAACTTGCAGATGTTCCACAACGCAGCGCTGCCGATTCCTTTCCTATAACAGCACACCCCTGAGCGTTTGTTTGAATTCCTTTGTCTCGATCGGTTTATGAGTACAAAAATGATGTTTTGTAAAAAGTTAATGATGTGAGAGTTACATGGTTTGATAGTGGAGCGTGTGTGTGTGTGTGTGTGTGTGTGTGTGTGTGTGTGTGTGTGTGTGTGTGTGCGCAATTGCATGTTTAGTATAGGAGTATATGGAGTGTGACAAACATGTGCTTGAGTTAACAGAAAGCAGCCATCTTGTTTATTGCTGTCCTGACTCACTCCAGAAGAATTAGATCATTCTCCCACAGTTTACATGCCTGTTATCCATCTCCATGCAGGCTGGTGAAAAAATCTGACATTCATGTGCGGATAGTTATTGAGCATCTGAATACAGATACACACACACACACACACACACACACGCACAACCACCAGATGGACATCAATACCTGCATGCAGTTATCTAAGACTTCCTTCAGACTTCCTCCCATTTCAGTCAGATCAGTCCTGTAGGTGCAGACGTGGTGAAAGTTATTTAATCGAGTAGCCAAAAGTCCTGTTTAAGAACTGTTTTTATATTGACTTGTCACTTTTTTAATGATACACTAAACTAATAAACATGCTCAGTGTGCTCTGTTCATCATCAAATCCATTTTGATGAGCTCCCACCTATTATCAAATAATTATTCTCATCTCATCTTCTGCTGCTTAATCCTGTTCGGGGTGGTGGGGGTGGGGCAATCCCAACCGACTTCAGGCGAGAGGTGGGATACACCCTGGGCAGGTCACCGATCCACCGCAGGGCGACACACAGAGGCATTACATTACATTGCATTACAGGTATTTAGCAGAAACTCTTATCCAGAGCGATGTTCAACAAGTGTAAAAGCCAGGTACACGAATAGTAGAATTTCTAGAAGGACCAATCGGCTTACAGCAGTGAAAACAGAGCTAACCATAAATGTGTGCAGATGTAAATACATAATACTACAGATCTAACTAAAAGGAGAACAAGACCCTAGTAGCTAACCTGAATACATCATGACCAGGCTGGACCAAACAAGCCTGGCTTACAATGGGATTACAGAGTGGACAGGGAGGCAGGGGAGAGGTGCAGCCTGAAGAGGGGGGTCTTCAGTTTGCGTTTGAAGGTAGTCAGGGAGTCGGCAGGTCTGACCTCAATGGGAAGATCATTCCACCGACGAGGAGCCAGAACAGAGAGCAGCCTTGAGTGGGCTGGACTGGAGCAGAGAGGAGGAGGGACCAGACGACCAGAAGCAGCAGAACGAAGGGAACGGGCTGGCACATAACACGTTTTACCCGTTTATAGTTGCCTTTAATGCTATAGAATGTCCCTGAGACAAGTCCTCGCTTATGTCATAGCAGCTAACAATAAGTTGGTCCCTCACTAGCCTCTCTTTTACAGGTGCTCCCCAAGTTACGATGGCCTGACTTATGATTTTACAAAGCGATCCGCTAAAATTTGTAAAATATTTAGAAAATATTTAAAATTCGTGAGCAGGCATTGCTGGCAGGGCAACATAACAGCGTGTGACGTCCGCCGACGTTCAGACGATGCCCGGCAGTACGCGGACGACACCCGGAAGTACACGTTCGATGTTCGATGATCACTCACCTTGCGCAATGCCTCACTCTCTCCCGCAACTCACGGAGTTATCTTGTGTATCGGTGTACTGTACAGTGCATTACCATGGGGTTTTTTGTGATTATTAATGGAACAGCTTCAGCGGCGGCTGTCTGTAGCCAGAGCGCAGTATTTGTGTAGTGGGGACAACATCATACAGGTGTGTGGGTCTCTCTGGCAAATTCTCTCTTTTGACAGAAATGTGATTTAAATGAAATCTCGCTTAAATGTTAACTCAGTCTCCCTGTTAGCAAAACAGAGCACATAAAGAGCTCGTAGCACCGTGGAGCATGATACAAAACACTACAAAATAAATATTAAAACAACTGAACCTCAACTGATAACATAACGACATATTCTTTAAAACTAAAACAACACAACAGGACGACACAATCACTCGTTTTACCATATTAAAACTTTACAATTCATGTTCAGCACGAGCAGCGTTAAACACAGCCCTCTTCCTCATTCAGGAAGTAAACAAGGGGATAAATACAGCAGTCTTAAAGCGACAGTAAAAAGTATACAAACACTTTCAAATTGCACTTTTTTCTTAAATGGGACTGTGGTCTGAAGACAAATATTTTAACTAATCAATTAAAAGAACATTTGAGATGTTGGTGAAGTTTCAAACAAACAGGAAAAACAATAAATCATAAACATATCGTTTCAACCTGGTTACATAAGCTGGGCTAAGATAGGCTGAGATACCTAAGCTAGGCTAAGTGGGTCAACACAGTCGTTTGACTTATGATAGTTTCGACTTACGATAGGTGTGGCCGAACGCATCTCCACCGTATCTTGAGGACTACCTGTATTATCTTTATTCACTTAGCAATACAACATAAATGCATTTTTTTTTTGCATTAACTGCTTTAGTGAGAAAATTACTGAACCTTACAAATCCCTGACACTGGAGCCTCCTTCTATAAATCTTACCTAAACATGTCCTAACAGAAAAACTTCACCCCATACACGATCGTACGTTCTCCTTTGTTAAATAATAGCGTTTTTTTTTTAAATTTATTAGATCAGTTTATTATTAGGCTTGGAAACCCCTCTTTAGAAATGATAACATATTAGAACTACTGCGTTAATATAAACGTGTGATTAGCCTTGACGTTTTAGAAAAATAATCAACATCTGATTTGGGAATTCAGCCATACTGTGGTATAATTACCGTTTATTTCCAGTATATACACTGAACACTGCCAAAAGGGTTTGAACACCCTAATATTAATGAACCACGGTTCAGTTGACACAAGCCCAAGACCTTCATTTTGGTTTTTTTTTTTGTTTGCTTTTTGTTTTTTGTTGTTGTTTTTTTTCAAAGAACCCAGAATTTGTTCTCTGGACTGCTCCTGGGCTCAAAAACAGCTTTCACACTTCAGCAAACAACCAAAATGAGTGCTTGGGGAGAAATGGGGGAAAAAAAACTCAAAACGTCCTAAATGTATGGAAGCTGCTACATTATTGCCATTATTTATTCCATATGGCTCTATACTGCAGGTGCAAAGTTATATAAGGGTCCAGTAGGCCCCATTACTTCAACACGCTGGTCATTTTAATAGTTGGTGTGTATGTAGGCTTTTACTGGACTGTTAATTAAGAGGTACTGGTTGTATACAGGGTTCCCAGTGGATGGCACTCTGTCTCTGTCTAGATGCTATGCTGCTCTGCTGTCACGTTTTCAGTCCTGTATCTGCCACCAACACACTGTGTGAGTGTATGTTTGCATGCGTGTGTGTGTGTGTGTGTGTGTGTGTGTGTGTGTGTGTGTGTGTGTGGCCCAGCCTTCTGCAGTGAATTGAGAGCTCTGCAATGCAGCAATAGAGGCAGCACAGTGAGTCAGATACCCAGAGAGAAAGAGGAAGACATAATTTATTTACTTGGTATTAATACAACTCAAGGTCCTATATATGTGGTAAAGAAAGCATGGTATGTGTATCTCAGATCCTGTGAAAGAGGCGTGGCCTCTGGGTCTTACCCAATGAAAGACGCACAGCCTTGTTACCTGTCATTCACAATAAAGGAGGTGTGGTATTTATCTAAGTTAGTCCAGGCAAAGGAGGTATAGCGTTGGTATAGGTCAGGCTCACTAAAGGAGGTGTGGTTTTTCCACCAGTTTGTGCCCCAGTGAAGGAGGTGGGGCTTTTGTTTCTCGTTTCCAGTTATTGATGTCATGTAGGTGCGGTGTGGTTGGTCACATGCGCAGGCAGGAGTCAGACGTAGCATTCATCATATTTATTTTAATATACATGGAAACAAAACAAAACACAAACTAACAAATCAAACACAGGTAGTAGGACGGAGCATAAACTGGCCACGAGCACAAACGTGGAATTACCGTATATAGCCGAATACCCAATGGTCCGTGGAATAAGCGGAAAAACTAAACATGGTACATGAACAAAACCATAAAATAGTAAACTGAAAACTAGGTAAGGCAGCGGAACAAAAACTGGCCACTTTCATGGAATTACCGTTTAAGTCTGAACGGGAAATACTAGATACAAGACGTGATCAGGAAGTCCTTTCCGAATGCGAAATAGGTCCTTCTTTACAATTCATTTTCAATGCAATCTCATTTAGTCAATCTTATCTCAATTACCTGCACCATGAAGAGTGCGAGCAGTCCTTTTATAGTCTGTATAATTATTCCTTATGAGGCATAGCTGTAGTGGTCCACGTGACGCGCGGTCATGGCACGAGTCCTTGTGCATGCGCCAGTGACGTTGCCGAGGAAATGCCGGAAGTGTTTCTTAGGGCAGTACGAGTATGAGTGCCTGAAAATGGGTGTGCTGCACATGTGCTCCACCTGGGCAGGTTCATGACAGAACCCCTGTCCAAAAGCGCTACTCCAGGAACGCCATTCACTATAACACCACGGGGGGCCCGGACCTGTGGGTTTGGGCCTGGCACTGTACCATGGTGATCTAAAACTTGGTTTCTGCATGGCCCCCGGTGTGTACATGACCATGACATAGGGCATGGAGTCAGATGAGGGCGTGACAATGACATGGGGTGTGGACTCAGGCGTAACCATGGCCACCTTGTGCAAAATCAATTATTTAAGTTTTTTTCCTTGTATACCCTTATAATTTCAGTTGACTCCAGACAGAGGTCTTTAACAAAAGTAACACTGTGAACAACCCCAACCCCTTTAAGAAAATGTAATACCTGAAGTCCATCTTGGGTGATTTTAAGATGCATTCTGGACCATTATTTTATTTGGTAAATATTGTACAGTGCCCAGTTCTTTTAATGTTTTTTAGGCTTTGCTTAATGGTTTCACCTGTAAAGGCTATTAAAAAGGATAAACCAACATAAAGACCAGGGAGCCATCTATGGGAGAAAAGCAAGCCAGTTTGAAGCTGAGAAAAGAAGTGAAATTGATCAGAACCATGATATGAACATTGATTATAGCCAGTACCACAATTTGGAATGTCCTGAAAGAAACAAGCCACTGGTATACCAGCAGGTCAGCCAAAGAAAACAGCAGCAGCTGATGACAGAAACATTATCAGTGGAATTAACAACTTCCACAGGGCACTGGTGAAGGTATCACAATCCACCACTGGAGAAGACTTCGAGAGCAGAAATATAGAGGCCATGCCACAAGTGCAAACCACTCATCGGCAGTAAGAATCAGAAGGCCAGATTGGAATTCACAAAGAAATACAGAGAGCCACAAAAGTTCTGCACCTAAGATTAACCTCTAACAAAGTGATTGAAACGTCAAACTATGATGAAAATAAGGATCTACTCATGATCCAAAACATATGAGCGCATCAGTCAAGCATGGTGTAGGTTGTTTCAGGGCTTGTGCTTGCATGGCTGCTTCTGAAAGAGGCTCAATGATCTTGATTTATGATATACAGGTAGTCCTCTAGTTACAATGGAGATGCGTTCCACCATACCCATCGTCAGTCCAAAATATCGTATGTCAAACCACTGTGTTGAACCACTTTGCCTAGCTTAGGTATCTCAGCCTATCTTAGCCCAGCTTAGCCCAGCTTAGCCTAGCCTACCCAGGAGTCTTTTCCTGTAGAAGACCCCACACACTCACTGAAGTCTTCATTTAAATCGCATTTCTGTCAAAAGAGAGAGTTTTTCAGAGAGTCCCGCACCTGGTGGAGGCAGCAGCACTTTGTCTCTGAGCTCCGTCCAGCTACGACACCCCGCTACACAAATACTGAGCTCCGGCTACAGACAGCCACCGCTGAAGCTGTTCCATTAATAATCACAAAAAAACCACAGTAATGCACTGTACAGTACACCGATACACAAGTTAACTCCGTGAGTTGTGGGAGAGAGTGAGGCTTCGCTTCGGGCGTGTACTTTGGGGCATCGGGCATGTACTTCCAGGTGTTGAATGTGTACTTCCAGGTTTCGGCTGTGTACTTCCGGGTATCATCCGCGTATTTTTGCGCGTCGTCTGAACGACCACGTACGTCATACACTGTTATGATGGCCTTCCTGCAATGCCTGCCTGTGAATTTTAACTATTTTCTAAATATTTTACAATTCTTAGCAGATCACAGTTGTCGTAATAACTTCGAAAAGTCTTAAGTCAGGCCATCGTAACTCAGGGAACACCTGTATACTCAGCAGAATGAATGCGAAACTCTACAGAAACAATCTGCCTACCAGTTTACTGACAAATCCACACATCCATTCTAACTGGGAGGAACCGCAGGAAGACGATGACCCAAACCACACTGCCAACACAACAAAGGACTTCATCAGAAGGGGGGGGGGGGGGTGAAAGGTTTTTGAGCGACCAAGTCAATCCTCAGACCTTAAACCAACTGAGCAACATTCCACCTCCTGAAGAGGAGACTGAAGGGAGAAACCCACCAAAACAACTGAAAGAAGATGCGCTACAAGCCTGGAAAAGCATCCCGAAAGAACAAGGCAACAGTTTGTTGATGTCAGTGGGTCACTGGTTTGATGTGGTTATATTCATCAAGGGATATTCAGGGGATTTATAGTGTTACTGACTTTCATACACTGGTAAGACTTTCTGTTCCAATACTTTGGCTCAACTAAAAATTGGGCTGCTAAAGGTGCCATGCCCCTGAGATGTTTAACACATCAGGATATAAAGATCAGGAAATGATGTTAAACTCTTGATCTCAAACAGGTGATTTCCGTGCACAGCAAAAACCAGACAATTCCGTACCCATACTTTTGGAAGGCACTGTAAAAGTGTCAGTTTAATTCCTTTGGCAAAGCTGAGTTATCCTGTGTACTCTCTAAACACTCTCCGCATGCTTCCTTTTGCAATAAAAGCACTTTGACTGCTTTGCTATGAGGTTATGCTCAGATATCACCATTTACTTTTTTAGATTTTACACTAAAGCGTATACCAGATCACGATCCGTACGTGAATTACCGAGGCAGGGCAGTTTCTTTCCCACCAATTGAATATCCAAAAAGATAATTGAGTGTGCTGATCACTGGTCCGAGCTCATTATGCCGTTTTGTCTTATAATGGAGCATGAATTATTAATAAGCACCACATTTTCCTCATCACATCACAGACACATTTTAGGTCATGTTAAACTGCTTTTATAGTGGAAATACAGCACATTAGATAGGACGGTTTTTTCACACCCCTGTCATGTATTATGCATGAAGAACAATCTGTAGGAACTCAGTTTAGCTGGCCATTGACTGTAGTTTCTGCTTATTCGTTTAATAGGTTGCACTGGCACGAAAATCCTGCTCGTGTATTCTGTATGTAATGCACAGTTCAGGGTATCTGGGCTCTAAAATATAATTAACTGAAGCGTTGTTTGACGTGTTCAACTTTGTCGGGCTATAATAGTCAGTACTTGTTGGCTAAATTGGGAGCCAAATGACTGAAACGACATTTAAAATGCGGGCATTTATTTTTACGTTAGTTGTGGAAATGAACAGAATATATCGAGGGAATGTTAACGATAGTGAACGTTCAATATACACTATTCGGCAGCGGTTGTAAGTCTCTGGAGTGGTCGATGTTAATTCCTCTTGTATAAAAGGTCAGATTTTCCTTGAGCCTCATCCATTCCATTGAAGCACATGTTCGGATGACACTAGGACGGATTTGATCTAACGTGGATCATCAGGTTTCACACAAACTCGTGTACACACTGTCCTTAAAAGTGAAAAAGCAGTTATTGCAGATAGTATCGTTTTAATGAGAAAAATAAATGAATAAAATGAGCAAAGAATGCAAAACAGAAGCATGAGTATTTTTGAATTTGAAATGATTGAATTTGTGATTATGACCACACTGTACATTAGTCTCAGAGCTCCGGTTCAGAATTAAAGAAGGAAATCTAGATCCAAATAAGCTCAGAATACAGGGGGTTACGACGCAGTTCCGTTCCTACAACAGTGATGTAACCTGAATTTTGGTGTAAGTGGAAACACACCCTAGTCTAAGTCACGTCCCGATCCTAACACAGGTGTACAATCATCATCTAGAACATATATCCGTGGCTGTTTCTCCCTTTTCTGATCTCTTTACAATGTCGAGTTTCACTTCCGTCCTGATGGTTTTCCTCTTCGTCGAAGCACGACCGTCTGAAGACTCAGACTTTCGTTTAGGAGCCGTGATACGGGCCAAAAAGTTGCCAAACAATGAAACACAAATGGAACGCTTGCACTTTTTTTTTTTACGGTCAACTTCGCCAACTTCCTCACTCATATGCCGTGTTACCGCGTATTCTTCCGCCGAGCGCAAACTAGTTCACCCGCGTAGTCTGTAAGTACGCCGCTAATGACAAAGTTTTTTATGCCATTTTTACGCAAAGTTTTTATGGAAGTGAGCGTCGTAAACTTGAAACGTCATATGTCGAGACTGTTGTAACCCGAGGACCTCCTCTATATATATGGGACCCATGCTGGCAAAATGAGTTTTCAAAAGTGTGTTATTTTTACTATTTTACTTTTTTACTATTTGTTGAAATCGGACAAGAAATGACCGCGTAGCAACTAGCCACTTTTGTTCACATCTAATGGGGTTTGGAACAGAACAGCTCAGGGGTAAGACGCTGGACTACTGATCGAAAGGTCGGGAGTTCAAACCTACGCCAAGCTGCTACTGCTGGGCCCTTGAGCAAGGTCCTTAACCCTCAACTGCTCAGTTGTATAAAATGACATAAATGTAAGTCGCTCTGGATAAGAGCGTCTGCCAAAATGA
>JAQMCW010124332.1:0-16995 GCA_030068335.1 Chrysichthys cranchii | reverse complement strand
CAATCAGCGCCCAGGATACACAACACAGCACTCTCTGGTTGGTCGCCTCCCATCCAATAGTGTGTCGTGTACAATCTTGCGTGGGCAAACTAGCTCACGCGTTGTCAGTACAAAGCGGAAAACAACCAGGAGACGGTGGGTTTAATTGGCGGAAATGGTGACGGGAAAGCGTACGGGAAAGAGGCACAAAACTCACAATACCGGAGGAGCTGAGTGCTGAGGAGATTATATATATATATATATACAGCCGTGGGTGATTGAGGTACAAGTCTGGTTGTATACAGACAAGTTCTATTTGAGAACTACAGTATGCTACCTCTGCTGGCAGGGTGTAATAAAGCACTGCCTCCTAGCTGTTGTTAGGAGATTTTTGCAAGTGCTAGATATTACGTCTGCTGTAGTATAGTCATCCAGCTATGGAGTGAGTCTATCCGCGGCTTATAGTCCGGTGCGGCTAATATATGGAAAAATCTATTTCTCTTTTAAAAATTAGTGGGTGCAGCGTATATACCGGTGCGCTCTATAGTCCAGAAAATACGGTATATGCTTTATCATTTTTAGAGGAGGTAGATCTCTTTGACGGTCATTTTAAAAGTAGCTCACATCAAAAAATTTTCCTTGCATTGGGGGCTAAATCTAGGATTACATCTGGATTTCCATAAAGCTGCTTTATGAAGATATCCATTTTTATAAGTACTTACTATCTAAATAAAACTGAAATTGAAACACAGAAGCATGACTAAAGAAGAAGATGCAACTAGCTGTGCTTGCCCTGGCTGTAGGCACTGTAACATGACAGTGTGCAGACCACACATATGACAGAAGTTGTCTTGATACTAGCTGCTTAAGCACTGTGCCAGGATAAATTGTATCACCATTTAAGCAAACCTCTAACTGTACAGACACAATGCAAAAAAACATGGTAAGTACAACAGAGGAGACTGAATTCAAATCATATACTAAAGAAGCTACAAGAAAGCCTGAAAAGATTACATTGAAGAAAGATAACGGCAAGGTAGGGAAGTTAGTCTTACTATATAATGGTAAAGTTACCAGGATTTTTTTTTCTTGCCTATAGCAAAATATTCAAATATTAGTAAGGAAGAAATGCCAAAAAATCAAATCTTTATTAATTACAGAACATAACACCCTTTCACCTGTTTATAGGTTTATTTAATGTTCTGAAACATCCATGAAATTAGAATGTTTCTGTTATCACTTTATAACAGCTAAAGTAAAAAAAAAAAAAACAGTTAAAAAAATGTAGCTTATGTTACCAAGAAACCAAGACAACTTTCTAACTTTTAAATTAACAACTTTCTATCTAACTAACTGTCTCTGACTTCTACAAAGAGCTGACACTGGAGATTCCTTCCATCAACACTAAATAAATATCGCCTTACAGAGGTTTTCGTCATATTAACAATTACACTGTTTTTGAATCTGATTATGTCTGCCATACATATTAGCTGCAACTAAAGAAACAATAATGTATTAAGGCATTACTATATTTGTGTTTTGACAATTTTACTGTCAATATATATTTGTGATACAACAGCTTTACTATAGTTCAAGTCATGGTGTTATAGAAAATTTATAAACACCTAATGACCCATCAGATTTGAGAACTGTGATATATATACTCAACAAACACTTTATTAAGAATGCTATGCTAATATGGGATATGCTTCTATTTGCTGTCATAGCAGCCTCAATTCTTTGTTAAAGTTTTTGGAAGCATTCCTCTGAGATTCTTTTCCATGTTAACAAGACTGCTTCATGCAATTCCTGCTGGTTTTTAAAGTGTATTTTGATGCTACAAATCTTGCATTCTACCACATCCCTAAGTTCTTCTATTAGATTCAGATCCAGTGACTGAGAAAGCCACTGAAGAATACTGAACTCATTTTCAGGTTTCAGATGACTTTTGCTTTGTGACATGGTGCATTACCATGCTGATAGTAGCCATTAGAAGATGTGATGTGTGAAGTGATGATTGATTGGTATTAAAGGGCCCAATGCATCCCAAGAAAACATTCCCCACTTCATTACCAGACTGCTGACACAAGGCTTAATGCTGTTGGCACCAAATTCGGAATCTACCATCTGTGTGCCGTCAGACCAAGCTACATTTTCCAGTATTCAACTGTCCAGATTTGGTGAACCTGTGCCCAATGCAGTATCAGATTTCTGGTATTGGCTGACAAAAGTGGAACCTGAGGTTGTAGAAAAAGGAAATGTTTTTAGTTAGGTTTATGTATGTTACAAAAAAGGCATTCTTTTAAAGCCAAAAACCGTATTCAGTTGATTCAAATAAGTGATAAATTGACGATTTGACAGGTCAAAATGATGCTTAAAACTAACATCTTCCTTTATCAGTAATACTGATTTTATATTAAAGTCACTCAATCATGACTGAATGAACACCAGCCCTGTAACAAAAATACTAGAGGGGTTAGCCGAATTGTCTGAGCTTCAGAGTTACCATTTGAAAAGACAGACACTGAGCTTCATTCACATCCATTAAACTCATCAAGGCAAGCAAGCACATCAACATATGCAGAATCCTGTCATATAAAACACATAACTTGGAAAGCATTTCCCAATAAACTTGAAAGTCTGCAAGATGCCATCATATGCATGAGCACCTACTGCTTTCTTGTTCCTTTTTCTTTATGAGTAAAATTATAGGAAATATTGATATTGTTTTATTCAACTTAGCACCTATTACAATATGGTAATTAAATTCTTGATTTCCCTTTGCAAATTAAAGTTGCCCATTGTCCTTAGCAATAGATGTAGATACTGTGGAAGTGTCAACTGAGATAGACCTTTGGGCCACAGGTACCATTAAACTCCCAGTGTCTTTGTATTTACTTTGTTCAGGCCAATACACAAAGCCTCTCCCCTCTTCCCATTAGTCAACCCTGTCAGCACTACCTCTTCTCTGAATTATAGTATTCCTAGGACCAAAAGCTGATCTAAAAGCCTTTGTAAGTTCCCAATATAGCTGACAGATAACCATCACTAAACTGCTGAACACCCCAATCAGCCATTCACATACAATAAAGCACTGATATTAATAATGCTACAGATTAATATGTTTCTTTACTTTTCTATATGCTTTCTGGGCCCATTTAATGCGAGAAGTTTTGAGGGGCTTAGTAATAACTGTCAGTGATAAGGCTTGGCTGAATAATTTAACCTGCTTAATATTACAGAACTATAATAATGTTTTTTTTTTACATTTTTAATAGCCCTTTGATGATATAGCTATACTCTGTCTTTTCCCAAACATACCATCTTACCTTTGACCAACTTAATATGCATGCACACACACAAATACAGAGAGAGAGAGAGAGAGAGAGAGCAATTAGGGTGGAGTATACCTGTATTTTAGTCAGTTTAAAATAATTTTTATATCCAACAAAATAATAGGAGCAGCAGCATCCCTCATCATGCTCCTGTTCATGTGCTTCTGCTTCTTCTTCTCTTTAAATGATCAATAATTAAAGTGCAATAAATGGCCATTCCTCCAGCCCTGATGTCTTTACATGAATTAAGTAAGCCCCATATTTAGTGAGAAGATTTAATTTAAAAAATGTCTTCTATATATAGAGTGCTATTATTATTATTATTATTATTATTATTATTATTATTATTATGATGATTACATCTAAATAAAATTGGAGTATGGCATACTCTACTAAGGTAGTTCTTTTCTGTTTTGATAAATGTATTCATTTTTATCTCACAAAACCAGCTGGATGATTTTTTTTTGTGATCCCTTATAAGCAGGACTCTTGCCAGAAGCAGAAGAGCAGAAGGTAGACAGATGCAAAAGTAGAAGGAGATGACAAATCCAAAATGTAGACAAAAAGCATGACAAAAAAATGTAGAGTCAAACAGCAGGCAAGGGTCAATCAACAACATGCCAACAGGATATCAAAGTGTCATGGATCTGCCCGCGCGCACACGCTTTGAGGACTCCCAGTAGCGGTGCAAGACAGACGGATTCGCACTGCTCCTCTGCGGCGCTGGGCACGCATGAGCAAGGTGTCCCCCATGTGCGAGCTCACCTGATCATTCACAGGTGTTCCGCATATGACACCAATGAGTCACAGACTACAAATGGACTCAAACATGCGCATGTCGGCGCGAAGCATTGCCTAGCCACCTCTGTGTGTGTTACTCTGTCAAGCTGTTAAAGTCTGTTCACTTCCTGGTTTCGGATTATTGCTCTTGTCTACTAGGTTTTCTGATTCAGCCATCTCTTCTCTGTGTTGTTCGCTGATCGGTAACCCTGCCCGTTTGGACCACGATTTCTGCCTGCCCTTTCTGTACTTCCGCCTGGATTCTTAATAAAACTCCCCTCAGGGATTTTATACAGAACTTCAGCCGTGCATTTGTGTCCTCACTTCTGCCCTCGTCTTGTGAGACAAAGACAAAATGCAAAATCTGTGTGTGTGTGTGTGTGTGTGTGTGTGTGTGTGTGTGTGTGTGTGTGTGTGTGTGTGTGTGTGTGGTGAGCGTCCTTAACTACTGTCAGCGCAAATGAAAAACAGGTGAGTGAAATCAAAAGGAAGGTTATTGAAGAAGAGGTGAGTGAATTTGCTGGGAGTTGCCTTATTTGTAGGCCTCTGTGAAGTCCTGGGCAGAATGCATGACATGACCCTTATGATGATATAAAACACACGACCTCCCAACCTCTTTGTTAACCCTTTCAACTTGGCCAGTAGCTTGTGGGTGATAGCCTGACATTAAGCTGACGGGGACCTCAAACTGCACTGATACATGACGTGAATGGAGGCCTTCAGTTGGCTTCCTGTCTTCAGATATTCCAAAATACGGGAAGATAGTTAAAGATTAGATGAGCAATTTGGAAAGCTATGGAAAGCCCATGCAAAGAGATGAGGCATATGAACTTGGAGTATCTATCTATTACTTCCATGACTATTGCAGTCTCGAATCTATAGCAATCTGAGACCAAGGTCATTGGGCATGGGCAATGGGCATCTGTTATACATATCATTGGACAAAATGTCATTTTTCAAAATGATAATGACTTCAATCATTCTTCAAAATTATATCCAGTCCAGAGAAAAGCAAAAACTTTTGAGAATTATGTCTTGGCCTCCTCAATGGGACAAGCTGGAATGGGATATGCTGGAAGACAAGTTCAAAATGAGTGTTGGGTGTTTTAGTTTCAGTAGAAAAGGTGCTGGAAGGGTTTCTACATAAGTTATTTCTAAAATTGTGAGAAAGTGATTTCACTTTGCCATGAATCTGTCCTGCTTTGATAAAGGCAAACAGTTGTTATTTTGAAGAAACTCACTTTCTGACACTCACATTCATTAAATTGCACTTGCAATGTGTATTGTTACATTACACTTCAAAATCAGTCAGTTGCATTTGTTTTAAATATTTCTAACATTTATCTGTAAAAAAAAAAAAAAGTTTGACAAAGCATTATATTGTTGATTAAGCACTGGAAAACACTGGGAGTACAAGAGTGAATACTGCATGATGTAGTACTCAAAGTGACCAGAGGTGGTGTTAAAGGCTGTCTTCCATTCATTGCCCTCATGAATGTGCACCTAAGTGTAACTGTTGCATAGATCCAGGTTTTTGATGAACTTAGCTAAATGTAGTTGCTCTAGGGCTGAGGGAACTAACAGCAGAGGATATGGATACTTGACTGTGATTTGATTTAAACCTCTGTAGTAGATTAAAAGGCCTAAGAACCCCTCTGCTCCTCATCACAAAAAAGAAGTCTGCAGAGGCTGGTGAAGTGGATGGGTGGATATATCCCTGCTATATTCTGATGGTGGTGGATGCTATAGTAGTGCAGGGGATTTGCAGACAGTGATGTACGTAGGACTTGGACCACACAGTGATTTTTTTGTCTTGCCAAGAAATTATAGATCATGGTCTTGCGCACTCAGAAACCCTGAGATTCTGGGCTAGTTGGTAGTGACCATGACCATGAATGCAACCGACTCATAGTGGACAGCGATGACTTGGAGCATGAAAAATTTTGTGCATAGCATCATAGTACCATTCCTGATGAGACTTCAATCAATAGTCTCAATCTTGACTGAATGTTGTACAGGTTGCATAGGTATTTCATGGCTGCTGAAGTTCCCTGCAGCTCTGATCAATCAATCATGGCTGAGAGAACAAAGGTGTTTTCTGAGGGCCTTATCTGAAGCTTAAAACATTGGTGAGATAAAATTTTATATGGACTCACGAGGGGTTGCTTGACGATGTGGAAGTTCTCTAAGCCACTGATCATGGATTAGTACCGTCATTTCAAGCAGGACACCAATGACCCATGTTACTCAGATTGCTACAGCACATGCACAGTCTTCCTTTCCATCTTTTTGCATGTTGACACAGGAGATTTGCATGGACTCAGGATTAGGGATATAAGTTGGTGTGGGATATAAATTGGTGTGCAGGTTGGCTCCTCAGCAGATTATTAATTGATAAATAGACACCACAAGACAGTACTCTGATCAGCTCTGTGTTCAGGCCTCAGTGAAAAGTTGCTTTCAGCATGGGTTCATTCCATCCCCAGCAGTGAAAGTGCAGAACTCAAGGGAACATTCTGCAGCATGTTGGCCCCACTGGGTCACAGTCAATAATTACTCTCTGGCCTCTTTACCCTCAGTGCTCTAAGATTCTGCAAAACAGTTCAATGAATTGGTCATGGGAGGAAAGTGAGCTGTTGCCATTTTCCCATAAAGCTGATGCCCATTTCCAGGCCTTGTAAATGAGTAAGTTGCATTTTTTTTGCTGATCAGTGAGGCCCATATAGCAGGAAATATTCTGGGAGCATTGCAAGAAAAATCCTTTACACTGTGAGGGGTTGCCTGCAAACTTATCTGGATGAGAAAGTTGTTAGAGATGACGGGAGCTGATCTGGCTTATTAGGGTCTGTGAAATGACGGTTGTAAGCTGGGTAAAGCATAAATGCAACAATCGAGAGTCAGTTAAAAAAACAAGGTCTTAAGTGGAACAAAACCAATAAAGAAAAGGCTTGGTAAAGTCTGGCAAAAAGATAGACTGAAAATGATGTCACAAATGTGTGTGTGTATGCTGAGTGTCCTTAAGTACTGTAATTTCAAATAATGAACAGGTGAGTGAAATCAAAAGTTACGTGAAACAGAATGGAAGAGGGAGTGAATGTGCTAGAGATTGGAGTCTTGAACAGCCATAATTGGAGGCTGCTGTAAATTCTGAGCTGCTGTGAATGCTGGGCAGAATATAAGTAATGCGTGACAACTCTAAACAACTCTAAAATGCTTTGTCTATAAAGCAGTGTACCTCACAACCAGATTGTGCAGAATCTCTCTGAAGCACAAGGCAGAAAATATAAAATATACCGTATGTGATTTCAAATTCAATTAAACTCAAATTCAATTTTAATTTCAGTACTTTATATTGTAATGTGAATGCAGCACACTCTGCAAACACAACTGATGTAAATGTCAACAGGCATAGAATCACGCCTCGAATTTGATCAAATATTAGTAATAATTCCATCCAACTATCACATTATTATAAAAATTTCAAGGAATAATTTTAAGATACTCATCCATAGTAACATTATATCAGATACAACTATTCAACTTATTAATATTGTATATGGTGATTTTCCATTCAACTATTCTGTTCATATCAGTCCAGCAAAACAGCAAGAAATCTGTTGCTCTGGCAAATGTTACTTTCTCTTCTAATCTAGCTCACAGTCCCCAATGTAGCCAAATGGACCAGACTTCAGACACCTTTAGCTAAGTTATAATATGGATGGAGATTTAAAAAATAAATGTAGAACTGGTTCATAAGGGTAGAATTTCAACCTTTAATACTTCCAAAATCTGCCCACTAATATCATCTGATCAGCATGCATGGCTGTTTCTCTATGTACTCTCTGTGGTGCCTCTAGTGACAGTTTGGATGGAACAGGGCAAGATGCCACAAATAAGCTCATTTCTCAGTGTAACGCCCACTCCGGTCACGCGGGGCGTGACACGCTCCAGTTCACCGGAATACTGAACCTGGTTTTCCTTCTGTCCCTTAACTCCGCTTTTCTACACACCTGAAGCGCGTTACGGGTTCATTGATAAAAGAAGCCAGTTGCTCCCGAATCTCTGTCCGGTCATCAGCTCCATATCCCTGAACGCTACAGTGTGATTTTTACCCAAAGTAAAGTGTACTGTTTGCATGTCCTGCCTTGTGGATATATGTTTTAGGGAAATCACTGATCCTCAGCGTCGCTGCTGCTTGGACTTATGCAGTAGCTTCCAATCAGAGAATCATACCTGCTGCGTACACTCCGAGCCTGCGAGGAGGCTTGTTCAGAACTGGGCTGCGTGAGGACTACGTCGGGAACACGTTATTGTTCAGCACACTACAAATCTGTATAATACACTTCTGTAAATAAAGGCACTTTCACTCTAACGTCTAGTCTCCCGCGCCTGCTTCATGACATTGACATACTATGTTGTCCTGATTTTTTATTTTTTTTAAAAAAATGTAAAATGATGTTGGCACAGGTCAGGACAAGTTCAACCAACCAAAAAGTATATTAAAAAACATTTTTAAATTGTAACATTTTTAAATTGTAACATTTGAAACTCATGGATTTATTTATTCAACTAATTACACATAATAATTATGTTTTATTTTGTATTACATTACTTTCAATTCTTATTAAACTATTGTAATGTAATGTAATGTAACAAGACCTGCTGCAGGACAAGCACTGGGCTCATATCATTTAGAATGAAAATTATTTATAAAACTACATGAAATCATATTTTGTTGCACTTACTCTCCTGGTTAGTCTTTTGGCTACTTGTATGAATAATAACATGCAATTTGTAACCCCAAATCTGTGCTTCATTTGTAGTAGACTTTTTAATAATATGCCTTTTTATTTCATGATAAATGTTTGTATTGCAGAATTTGCATTTGTTAGCTTGTTTGTTTGATTGTTTTGCTTGATTGTAACAGATAACATTTAACAGCAATTTCCTTTGAAACCAAAGGAAAACAGACAATAGTTAATAAAATACAAATAGGACACACAAAACTATTTAAAAAGGGGGGATTGCATAAAATGCCAAGCATAGCAAAAACATTGTATGCCTTCTGGCTTATGCCACCTTTTTAAGGTGGTGAAACCCAATGTGTGGTACAGATTTGGCAGCATCATTGCTACCTGATCCACATCTCAGTTACTACAAACCTATTACTCAACATTTTCATACTGTCTAGAATTCATGGTGGTTGTCAGATTCGGGAGGTGAGACAGGATGCATGTGCAGATATGTAGAGTTTAATGAACAAACAAGCAGGAAAATCCAAAAACACAAGACGAAAGTGTGGTCACGGAAAGCGTAAGTCAACAAACAGACAGACTGAAGTAGGCTAGGCAAAAGCAGAATCCGGTGAACCAGTCCAAGGTCAATATCAATAAAGGCAAACAAGGTACTAGGGACAAAACAGTAAGAGCAAGAATGATATTCAAAAATGGTCATACATGGTAAATGAAATGTAGAATCAAAAGGCTTGGCAATAGGGCACAGGAGGCTGAACTTCGCCACAAGCGAATGTTTGAGACAGTCTTAAATAGTCCTTGTGGTGATGAGTTGCACCTGCGTCGAGTTAAAAGTCAGGTGACCTAGAACGTGACAGTCCTTCGGCCATATTGTCTGAGCGCAGGTGCTCATGGGAAATGGTGTCATCTTGGGGCAGCGGGTTGCCAGTGTTCATGACAGAACCCCCTCCCCCCAAGGAGCTCACTCTGGGAGTAGACTTCTTAAGAGGACGTCCTCTTTGTCGAGGTGCTGGTTGCTCAGGGTGTCTTGCATGGAAGTCATGCAGGAGCATGGGGTCCAGGATGTCTCTGATGGGTACCCAGCACTGCTCCTCCAGTCTGTACCCCTCCCAGTCGACAAGATATTCCAACTGACCTCTTCTCCTGTGTATGATGTTGCTTACAGTGTAGAGCTCCTCTCTGTGGCCTTCGAGTGGTTCTGTTGTGGTGTCTGATGTGTGAGTGGCTAATGGACCAAGGTGTACCAGTTTAAGGTTGAGGCGATTCTGCTGTGTCGAGGGAGCTGCAGCTTGTATGTCACATCATTGACCCGGCTGATGATCTTGAAGGGGCCCATGTATCGGTCGTTGAGCTTACGACATCCTGGGAGTCCTCTTACATCTCGTGTACTTAGCCACACCTAATCCCCCACTTCATTCTGAGGTTCCTCATTCCTGCATCGGTTGGCATACCTTTTCTGCTTCTCTGCAGCCATTGATGAGCGCTTTCCCACACCTGCTCGCTTCTGCAGAACCATTCGTCCACCGCCAGGGAATCTGTGATGGCTGCGTTCCAGGGGAACAGTGGGGGTTGGTATCCTAGGATGCACTGGAAAGGGGTCAAGTTAGTAGCTGTTTTCCACAATGAATTTTGGGCTTACACTACCCATGGGAGGTAACAGGACCAGTCAGATTGATTTTGTGAGCAAAACGTGCAGAGGTATTGACTCACCTCTTGATTAGCTCGCTCTACTTGCTGGTTTGATTGCGGATGGTATCCTGAGGTTAGACTTACTGTGATCCCCAGCTTGTCCATGAACACTGCCCATACATGAGACATGAATTTGGGACCTCTGTCGCTCACAATATCCTTGGGCAGGCCATAGTGTCTGAACACCTGTGTGAACAATAATTCAGCAAGAGAGAAGGCTGTAGGGAGAGACGGTAGTGGAATCAGTCTGAGAGCTTTCGAAAATCTGTCTACTATGGTTGACTATGGTTGTCATTTCGCTGGACTTGGGGAGATCGGTGATAAAATCTATGGCGATATGTGACCAAGGGTGTTGTGGTATGGGAAGTGGCATGAGTTTGCCCATGGGGAATGTGCGTGGAACTTTTGACTTAGCGCATGATGTACATGATGCCACATACCTTTGAATGTCCGCCCTCATCTGAGGCCACCAATACCTTTCACTGAGTAACTCGAGGGTCCTACTGATGCCTGGGTGGCCTGGAGCTGGGCACGCATGAGCCCACGTGATTAGTTTGCCTCACAAGTGTGATAGTACAAAGAATTTGTCTGTGGGACAGGATTCTGGTGTGCGTGCCGTGGAGCTTTCCGCAATTTCTCTGTCTACATCCCACTCGATGGCATTGACCCAGCACATTGCAGGTAGGATTGTAGGCTTCTCCTCCTCCCTTTCTGGGAAGTACATCCGGGACAAGGCGTCTGCTTTGGTGTTTTTGGAGCCTGGTGGATATGACAGGGTAAACTTAAAATGTGCGAAGAATAATGCCCACCAAGCTTGTCGGGGGTTTAATCTTCATGCAGTCTGCAAGTACACAAGATTTTTATGATCTGTGAGTACGACAAAGGGATGGACTGCCCCTTCCAGCCAATGTCTCCATTACTCTAAGGCCAATTTTATGGCAAGTAACTCATGGTCTCCCACATCGTTGTTTTGTTCGGTTGTGGATAGTTTTCTAGAGTAAAACACCACGGGGGGCATCTTGGGTTTCTGTCCAAAGTGTTGTGAAAGGATGGCTCCCACGCCAGTATCAGAGGCATCAACTTCTACCACAAATGGCTTACTGGGATCTGGATGTTTCAGTATAGGAGCAGTGGTCAAGGCCTCCTTCAGCTTCATAAATGCTTTGTTCGCTTCTTCGTTCCAAGCTAGAGATCGTGCCCCCTTCTTCAATAAGGAGGTAAGTGGCGCTGCAATACTACTGAAGTTTCTTATAAACCTCCTATAGAAATTTGAAAAACCCAAAAAACATTGTAATTCTTTTACCATCTTGGGTCTTGCCCACTCTCTAATAGCTCCTACTTTGGACTCCTCCATCTCCACCCCCTCAGGACTGATAATGTACCCCAGGAATTTGACTGTAGTGACGTGAAATTCACACTTCTCTCCCTTGACATATAATTGATGCTCCCTAAGCTTGGACAGCACTACTTTCACATGGTTTACGTGCTCGTGGTACGATTTAAAATATATAAGAATGTCAGCTATGTAGGCGATGACATACCTCCCTAGCGTCTCTCTCAATATGTCATTTATCAGGCACTGGAAAACACATGGAGCGCTAGTCCATATGGCATGACCCGATACTGGTAGTGTCCTGTGGTGGTGCTAAATGCTGTCTTCCACTCGTCACCCTCCTTGAGGCGTATGAGGTTGTATGCACTACGCAGGTCTAGTTTTGTAAAGATTCGTGCCTCACGTAATTGCTCTAAAGCTGCTGGTACTAGTGGCAGGGGATACGGGTACTTCACCGTGATCTTATTCAGACCGCGGTAATCAATGCAGGGTCTTAAACCTCCACCTTTTTTCTCCACGAAGAAGAATCCTGCTGAGGCGGGTGAAGTTGATGGTTCAATATACCCTTGTTGTAGCGCTTCCTGAACATTCTCCTCCATGGCCGTGTATTCAGCATGAGATAGCGGGTATATGTGTCCCCGGGCAGGTGTGGTTCCATGGAGGAGGTCAATGGAACAGTCATAAGGTCGGTGTGGTGGCAACCCAGTGGCCTTATTTTTACTGAAAACATCCATAAACATCCTATATTCTTTAGGAATTTGTACAGTGACTTTGGACTCTGGACTCTCACCGAGGTTGAAGCAAGGATGATGGAAGATTTACATAATTCTGAAAACAGTGTTATGACCACTTGGTTATCTCGCCTTCTGTCCATGAAATTACTGGATTATGTAGGCATAGCCATGGGGCACCACGTATGATAGGGTGTTTTGGTTACCAGAAATGAAATCTTTTCGAAGTGAAGACTACTAAGTTGGAGTGTGATGGGTTCCGTGCTGAATCTTATAGTCCCGGCTCCAATTGGGCCAATGGTGCTGATTCTAGGAGGATTGTGGAGACTTCGTAGTGGTAGGCATAGTTTACATGCGGTGTCTTGATCTATAAAATTTCCTCCTGATCCGGAGTCAATCAAGGCTGGAACAGAGAAAATCCTTCCTGAGTGCAAGATATGTGTCGTTATAGTATAAGGAGATTTTGAAACAAATGAAGCAACACTCACCGTGGTGATTTTGAGTTCGTCTGGAACTCTGGCTGCTGAGTGCTTGCCACCTCTGGTGCGGTGGAATAACATGCCTGGCTACCCCACAGTAGAAGCACAATCTCTCTCCTCCTTCTTTCTCATTCCCAGTCATTAAGACACGTGAATCCCAGTTGCATGGGCTTTGTTTCGTTAGGGGAGATTCATAGTGTGGGGTATAGCATGATATTTGACAAATCCTCTGTCCCGCAACATGTTGTCCAGGCGAATGGCCAGATCAATGAGCAAGTCTAACGAAGCCTCGTCGTCCTGGCAGGCCAATTCCTTCCAATCCATTCCTCTGGGTTAAGTCCCACATGAAATACTGACTTAAGAGCTGTCTCGTTCCACCCGCTCTCCGCTGCCAGTGTACGAATCTCCAGGGCATATTCCACCACTCAGTGGTTCCCCTGCTTTATCTCCTGTAGTCTCTCCCCGACCTCCTTCCCTTCTGGGGCATGATCAAAAACTCGCTTAAAAACGAACACAAAACATTCATAAGAGGAGACGGGCTCACCTCCTCTTTCCAGTACTGCGGTGGCCCAGGTGAGCGCCCTCCTGGTCAGCAGACTGATGAGTTGAGCAATCTTCTGATTGTTGTTGGTGTTTTCCTGGGAGGTGAAATATAATCAGCACTGCAAAAGGAAGCCCTGACATGTGGCTGGGTCACCCGAGAACTTATCTGGCCATGCGATGAGAGAGACGGTCGCGCCAGTCCGCGTGGTCGGGGTTCGGGCGATTAATCTACTCATCTGTGTGGTGAGTTCCTGTAAACGTCTCGCCTGGACTCCTAACAACGCACCTCGTGCAGAGAGGGTGGCCACCAGGTTCGCAGGATCTGCTGCATCCACGTTCGGGCGAAGTATACTGTCAGATTCAGGAGGCGAGACAGGATGCATGTGCAGATATGTAGAGTTTAATGAACAAACAAGCAGGAAAATCCAAAAACACAAGACGAAAGCATGGTCAGAGAAAGCGTAAGTCAATGAACAGACAGACAGGCTGGAGTAGGCTATGCAAAAGCAGAATCCGGTGAACCAGCCCAAAGTCAATATCAATACAGGCAAACAAGGTACTAGGGACAAAAGAGTAAGAGCAAGAACGATATTCAAAAATGGTCATACACGGTAAATCAAATGTAGAATCAAAAGACTTGGCAATAGGGCACAGGAGGCTAAACTAATGCCTCGCCACAAGCGAATGTTTGAGACAGTCTTAAATAGTCCTTGTGGTGATGAGTTGCACCTGCGTCTAGTTAAAAGTCAGGTGACCTAGAAGGTGACAGTCCTTCGGCCATATTGTCTGAGCGCAGGTGGCCATGGGAAATGGTGTCATCTTGGGGCAGTGGGTTGCCAGTGTTCATGACAGTGGTAAAGTATAGCAACTGCACATGTTCCACATGCTCCACTGTACAGCCTGTGTGAGCTTTCTCCTCATAGAGCTGAAGACTGAGAAAAATTGCTGCCTAGCTTCAGTGCTTGATGTAAGTCAGATAATTCAGATGATTCAGAAATTAATCCGGTATTGGCCTTTAGTGTGATTTAATAATTGACTCAAAATCCTGAAATGCATCACTCACTGGAGACCTACAAATATGTTTAAAAATGAAAAGACTTATGGTGTGCTACACTATAGTACACTAAATGAGATCATTCTGTGTGAATTCACATAAAAAAAAATATACTAGACCGCTGTTCAACTGAATGCTTGCTATCTTCTTGTTTTAGTGGAATCTGGAAACTAAATAAGCCAGAATACAGTATGTTATTAGTCTTGAAACACTTTTTAAAATATAAACTATGTTTTTTAAAATACAGTATATTTTAATGCATAGAAATATATTATAAAGATCATGTTTTACACTTAAAATAACAGTACATTATATAGTAAGTCATTGTACTGAATATTTCATGAAGTTACTAGGCAAGTTAAAGTTAAGCATGAAAAGATTAAAACATTAATGATTTACCTTGCCGCAGTATGGCACAGTCAGGGATCAGAAAGCAATATTGTAAAGCTATCATGATTATAATTATTTATTATGAGATTAAAATGGTTTTCTTTTATAGACTATAAGCAATCCATATTTTTGCTAAAAAAAAAAAAGAAAGAGAGAGAGAGAAAAAGAGAGAGAGAGAGATGTCACCCCACCCCCCAGTTATAATCATAAAAGTACTGTAAATACTGTTATTCGATGTGGTGTGAAAAGTTCTCATATGTGTTACTGTTCCAGCCTGGGAAGAGCTGGGTGTCTGACTGCATGCGCTATGACTGTACACCCACAGAGTCTGGACCAGTACTGGTGTCCTACTCCTATAGCTGCCCCCCTTTTAATGAAACAGAATGCATGAAGGTAAACAAAAAGTCATATACCATATGTTGACAGGATATCCACTGGTGGTATATCTGCTTCTCTTATGGTGGTACAAATTACTTACTTTATTTACTTTACTTCTGTTTGTTTAATTGTTATTTAAAATGTCTAACATGTTATTAAAATGTATAAAATGTTTAATCCTGTGTTATATATCCTATTGACATTTTGAAAAATCATATAAATGATTTTTTTTATTTAAAGCAGACACCCTTATATGTACAGTCTTTAGTATTATGACCAAATTTTCATGTCCTAGATTGGAGGCACAGTAATGACATACATGGATGGATGCTGCAAAACATGTGAGTTCAATCATTATACTATGGTACCTCTTTTAAGTTAGCTCAAAGGACAAATTCCATAATTTTAGTGTCAAATTCTCCAGGATTGAAAGGTATTTTACTGTAAAAAATCACATACATCACTTGATTTGTTTGTAAAAGTAGTTGTAGTGCAGCTTTTGACAAAGAAATTATTACTTATATAATTAACAATTTTATAATTGTTATAATTGTAATTGTTAATTGTTAAACAAGTAAAAATGTATGTATTATCTGCACAGCTAGCATTTTTTAAGTATTAATGATATAAATTCTGATATTTTCTGTCTTTTTTATGACTATCAATTTACTGGTTCCAAAATCTTTGAGGGTACTCATCCCTATGTTTTTTTAATTGTTATTAAATACCATTGCTGTCATTTTCATTGACCTAAGAGGAGTTTTAAATCCTTAATGTATGGGGCTCTGTTTTTGTGGCAACACAAGCATATTTTCTCAAAGGCTAGAACAGTCACATTAAACTTGTGATACTTCTAAAAATCTAGCACTGAAAACAAAATGTGATCTGGAAAAGAAAACTTTGGCATTGAAACACTTATTGGCACTGAAAGAAATTCCACTAAAAAATAAAACACGGATAATATATAATCATTTTATCTTATTTTATTTAGATATTTTGCATTCTGATTTGTTTTTCATTGTTAATCTGCAGATTTTTTCTGTGTCTTGTTTCACTAACAATTTTTTATGCTGTCAGCATTTTTTCAGTGTCAACTTTCTGTCACCATTTGGCATAGAAAGGAGGGGCTTGAGGGGAGGGGCAAGGAGCATGCAATGTACAGATAATCTGTACATAATTTGCACACTATGGGTGCCACTTTTCTGGAACCCGATGCCACCCCTCAGCAGAGTGACATCTCTAGATGGTCTTCCACTAGTTCACTTGGAACTTGCAAACACCAAATAAGCATGTTTCTCTGTCGTTGTATTTTTCACATAGAGTGGGGCTGGGTTATGTTAACTTTTAATGGATGTTATGCTGGTTCAGCCAAAGTCCAATGGATCAAGTGTTAATACAACGTGAATTCCAGAAAAGTTGGGATGTTATTTAAAGTTGAATAAAATGAAAACTAAAAGACTTTCAAATTACACCAGCCAATATTTTATTCACAACAGAACATAGATAACATAACAAATGTTCAAACTGGGAAATTGTACACCTTTATCCAT
>JAQMCW010120855.1:0-17062 GCA_030068335.1 Chrysichthys cranchii | reverse complement strand
AATAGTCGGCCAGGTCACAAAGGACCCCAGGGGAACTTCTAAGCAACTGAAGGCCTCTCTTGCACTGGCTAATATTACTGTTCATGAGTCCACCATCAGGAGAACACTGAACAACAATGGTGTGCATGGGCAGGTTGCAAGGAGAAAGCCACTGCTCTTCAAAAAGAACATTGCTACTCATCTGCAGTTTGCTAAAGATCATGTGGACAAGCCAGAAGGCTATGGGAAAAATGTCTTATGGGGAGATGAGACCAAAATAGAGCTTTTTGGTTTGAATGAGAAGTGTTATCTTTGGAGAAAGGAAAACACTGAATTCCAGCATAAGAACCTTATCCCATCTGTTAAACATGGTGGTGGTATGATCATGGTTTGGGCCTGTTTTGCTGCATCTGGGCCAGGACGGCTTGCCAACATTGATAGAACAAATAATTCTGCATTATACCAGCAAATACTACATCTGTCTATGAATTGAATCTCAAGAGAAAGTGGGTCATGCAGCAAGACAATGATCCTAAGCAAACAAGTTATTCTATGAAGAATGGTTAAGGAAGTATAAAGTTAATGTTTTGGAATGGCCAAGTTAAAGTCCTGATCTTAATCCAATTGAGATGTTGTTGAAGGACCTGAAGCAAACAGTTCATGCAAGGAAACCCACCAACAACCCAGAGTTGAAGCTGTTCTGTAAGGAGGAATGGGCTACAGTTACTGATTAACAGTTACAGGAAACGTTTACTTGCAGTTATTGCTGCAAAAGGGGGTCACACCAGGTACTGAAATGAAAGGTTCAGATACTTTTGCCACTGACAGATATGTAATATTGGATCATTTTCAACAATTAAGAAATGACCAAGTGAATTTTTTTACACAAGAACTTGTGTGAAAATGTGAGGACGTTTCAGGTCATATTTTAGCAGAAATGTAGACAATTCTAAAGGGTTCACAAACTTTCAAACAGCTGTGTACATACCAGTACCGGAATATTTCTACATTTTTGTTTAGCTCAGGGAACAGACACTGTTTCAATATAGTGGACAAAGTTTAGCCTGTTTATCTGCTTACAAAGATTATGTAGGCCTGTTCTGAGATTAAGAGCTATCCTGCAAGAAATGAGAGCAACACCTTCCTAAGTGGGATGGATTCCATCCCACCCTAACAGGCCAGCCTTGCCAAGCTTCTTCAATGATCTATAAAGCCCACATTTTTGTTGGAGTGCCACCTGGGCAGTTTATTGCATAACATGCTGTAACATGCTGTTATCCCAAGGCATGCTGCATTGGAATTAGCATATTATGATATTAGACATTGCCTTTACCTTTAGAAAGTTATATTTAGTAACCTCTGACTGACAAAGATGTATATAATTGGCTCCAACTTAAACAATTATCTTGAAAAACCTATGTTTGCCTAGGACCCTAAGATTACCTGCTATGTCCAACGCCCTGCCTCCCAGATGACCTAGCTAGTTTAACATAGCTTACCTTAAGATAGTCTGCTATAAATAAAGCTCTTTCAGGCTTCTCAGCAGGTGTCTCACTGAGGAAAGCAAACCTGACACATGAACCAGAAAAGGGTGGTTCTCCCATGGGCGAGTCTTCACCTATTTGCCCAGCTGTGAGGACTGTAACGCTGGATATGGAAGATTGCTAACTCTGCCTAAGGCATCCAGACTTTCCCCTCCAAATACTATGCTGTTTTCACTCTCATTAACCCTCTCTAGAAACTGGATATGCACATATAAAGCTGCAATCTTCTCTGCCAGTGAGCTAACTAATTTGCACTTATCGCAGATAAAACCATTATTAACAATGGAGGAAAATATAACTAAACATCCTGCATTGCACACTCCGAATAAGATGAATGTTCACCATGATTAATGTTGAACATATCATAGACAATGACTTATTAATATTATTTTCAACAGATCCAATGTGGATGGCCTTCCCTTGTTGCATTTAGACAAGTAGGGGCCAGGTTCCTTTTTGTGGGCAAGAGAAATGGCTTGCGCCAACCCTGTATTGACTTCTGTGGCCTCAAGGCCATTTCTGTCAAGAATAATCACTTCCTGCCACTCCTCTTGTCAGCCTTTGAACCACTTCATGGGTTGATCTTCACCAAGATGGACTTGCAGAATGCCTCCCCCATCTTGTCAGGATTCAGGAAGGAGATGAGTGGAAGTCTGCCTTCAACAATCCTCTTGGGAATTTTGAGTACCTGGTCATGCCATTCCCCCTTACCAATGCCCCAGTGGTTTTAAAGGCCTCAGTCAATGACATCCTCTGAGACTTCACTAACTGTTGTGCCTTTGTCTACCTGAATGATAAGCTGATCTTCTCTCATGACCACAAGAACACTTCCAGCATGTTTGTAAGGTCCTCAAAATTTTTCCTGAAAATAAGCTTTTTGTAAAGGCAAAGAAATATCAGTGTGGCAGCGAAGGCGTGGTCGAGAGCCGTTTGCTGGTGGGGGAGCGAGGCCGGAGACTGGGAGTAGTGAGTGATTACACCTGGGGATAATTAACCCCTTGTCTTTTTATGCCGACAGCACATGCTGGGAAGAGACAGACACTGGAGGAGATGTGTGAGCCAGTGGTGTGTCTCTGTCAGTGGTGGTTATTTGTATTGAAAAGCTGATAAGCAACCCATATTATTGTGTCTCGACTGCCTCATTCCCGTAACCGGGAACTGTCACAGTGGTGCCAAAGCTCGGGAATAGAGCTGTCAAGGAAGCGCTCACCATGGATGCCTCCCCATTCGCCAGGGTGATTCAGACGCTCACCACTTCCTGCCAGGCTCAACATCAGGAGCTGCTCGCTCTCCAGCAGGAACAGGAGCAGTGCTTTCAAGCACTGCTCCAGAGCCAGGCCCTGGACCTGCAGTAGTCAGGAACCTGTTGCAGACAGCGAACAATCCCAGCAGGAGCGGTGGGATGGAGCCACAGCTCAAGTTAGCCAAGATGGGGCTGCAGGATGAGACCAGCTGAGATGCGCCATCCTGCAGCAGGTTGGCCGATCCCTGGAGCAGCATTGCCAGCGTTTCCAAAAACTGATGCTGAAGGAGGTCACCTGACCCTTCGTGTTCGCACGCCAGCTCCAGGACGAGTGTTGGCAGTGGCTGGGACTGGAGGAACACACCCCGGCGGAGCTGATCAAGCAGATCACCATGAAGCAATTCATCCAATGCCTACCAGCAGAGGCCATGAGGTGGACCCGCTGTCATTGCCTAGTGTCCTTTTCCCAAGTGGTGGAGCTCATGGAGGATCATCTCGCGGCAGCGCCGGTGCAGGGTGAATGCCGCAGTCCGGCCTCTTCCTCTGTGCTTTCTCTGGCGTTCTCTTCTCCTTGTCTGTCTGCCCCTTGTCCTACTCCTGTTCCTGTGTGTCCCTCCATACCAGCCCCACAGATGCGGCTGGTTAACTCCTTCCAGCCCGCCACCCTGAGCAGCGAGATCGACCCTTGTGTTCTTCCCCAGTCCGTTTGTCTGATGTCTTGTCTTATCCCCAGGTGTCCTCTACTTGAGTAGCCAGGGCCAAGGGTGCATCCGGGCCAGTCTGCTGGTGCTACGGGGAGCCGGGACATTGACAGGCTCAGTGAGGGGTGATGGAAATCAGAGTGATCATCTGGATCCCCGACACGCTGGCGGCAGCCCCTGATCAAGCCGGAGCATACCACATACCACTGTGTATTCAAGGGGCAGTCTATCTCTCCCTGGTGGATTCAGGGTGTGGTCAAACCTCCATCCATCAGGGCATGAGTCAAGGGGTGGCATCAGGTACAGAACGCATGGTGAAGGTAAAGTGTATACACAGGGATATTCACGAGTATCCGTTGGTGCCGATACAAATTCATTTTCAGGGGCAAAAGCATAACATGGGGCCAAAAGCATCCCTGCCTTACCCATCCGCTGGTTTTGGGAACCAACTGGCTGGGGTTTGATAGGCTTATGAGAAAGCTGACAGTAGATGGGTCCTGCCAAGATAGGGCCCAGAGGAAGCCCCAGCCGTCCACGTCCGATCCGCGTCCTAGTGACATGGAGGGGGAGGAGCCTTGGGCTGGAGCAGATGCAGGATGACACTCTGAGACACACTTTTGACCAAGTGAAAGTCATTGATGGTCACCCCCTCCAGCAGGGCACAGGAGTGCCCTATCCATACTTTTCCATTATCAAAAAGTGATTGTATAGAGTGACACAGGACACACAGACAGGGGAGCAAATCACACAATTACTAATTCCAAAAAGCCACCAGGAACTTCTCTTCCAGGTGGCTCACTATAATCCGATGGCGGGACACCTTGAACAGAACAAAACTCTAGCCCAGGGGTGTTAAATCGGTCCATAAAAGGGCCGTGTGGGTGCGGGTTTTCATTCTAACCAAGCACAACTCACACTTGAGTTAACTGAAAGCCAATCTCAACTGATTAAACAGGTGTAATCAGGTGTGGCTCCTGCTTGGTTGGAATGAAAACCTGCACCCACATGGCCCTTTTATGGACCGATTTGACACGTGCTCTAGTCCGTCTCATGGCTTGGTGCTATTTGCAAGGCATTCATGGTGATGTCCGACGGTGGTGTGTAGCATGTCACAAATGACAGCTGGCAAGTCCGGCGGCCATCCCACAGGCTCCATTGCAGCCCCTTCCTCTGATTGAGACCCCCTTTGACCGAATTGGAATGGATCTCGGCGGGCCATTGGATCGGTCCACACAGGGGTATCGATTTTGTCTTAGTTCTGGTGGACTATGCAACACGATACCCTGAAGCAGTGCCACTCCACACCATCTCCGCATGTAGTGTTGCGGAGGTTCTTTTTAAAATGATCTCCCGGGTGCGTGCATGCTCCGCAAACTCTGAGTTATTTGGGATTAAGTCGATTCACACCAGGGTATATCATCCCCAAACTGATGGCCTGGTTGAACGATTTAAAAAAACTAATTCATAAGTTCATAGGGGAAGACGCACAGAATTGGGACCAGTAGCTCGAGCCCCTGTTGTTCACAGTATGAGAGGTCCCACAAGCCTCCACGGGATTTTCCCCATTTGAATTATTGTACGGGTGTAAGCCCCGCAGTGTCCTAGACATCATGCCTGAAAATTGGGAGCAGGGATCTACTTTGAGCAAAAATGAAATTCAATATGTGCTGGACCTGCGCGCAAAACTCCACACTCTCTCACAACTAAACCAGGAGAATTTGCGGCAGGCCCAGGAATGTCAAGCCCAGCTGTACAAAAGGGGTACATGCCTTAGGGAATTCGTAGTGGGAGAAAAAGTTCCCATCTTACTGCCCACCTCACACTCTCAATTACTTGCCAAGTGGCAACGACCCTTCGAGGTCACACGGTGGGTCGGGGAGCTCAACTATGAGGTGAAGGATACGGATAGGGGCAGGGCATGTCAAATTTACCACCTCAGCCTCCTAAAGCGCTGGGTTGAGGAGGTACCTGTGGCATGAGTGACAGTAGTTCAGGAGAGGGCAGAGCTGGGACCAGAGGTGAGCTCGAAATCAACCTCCCATCACACCCCAGTCCCCTGCGGAGACCACCTCTCGCCATCACAGCTCACAGAGGTTGCCCAGTTGCAACGAGAATTCTTGGGCATGTTCTTGCCCCTTCCTGGCTGCATGCACCTGGTAGAGCACCACATTGAGACCTCCCCGGGCGTAGTAGTGCACACGTGCCCATATCATCTCCCAGAACACAAGAAAAAAGTAGTTTGGGAGGAGCTTCAGGCTATGCTCAAGATGGGTGTAATCGAGGAGTCCCATAGCGACTGGAGCAGTCCAGTGGTTTTGATCTGAGCGGCCCCTAACTGATGGGACAGTCCGGTTCTGTGTGGACTTTAGAAGGGTTAATGCAGTGTCTAAATTCGATGCCTACCCGATGCCACGCATTGATGAGTTGCTCGCTCGGTTAGGGGCCGCTTGATTTTATTCGACACTGGATTTGAATAAGGATTATTGGCAGATCCCATTGATGCCTTTGTCCCATGAAAAGATGGCTTTTTCCACTCTGTTTGGCTTACACCAATTTGTCACCCTTCCCTTTGGCTTATTAAGGGCCCCTGTGACGTTCCAGTGGCTCATGGATAAAGTCCTCTGCCCTCATGGTGACTATGCTGCAGCCTACTTTGACAAGATAATCTACAGTAATGACTGGTCATGGCACCTTGAACACCTGAGGGCGGTCCTTGAGTCGCTGAGATGTGCGTGGCTCACGGCTAACCTGCGAAAGTGTGCAATTGGACGGGTGGAATTTCAGTATGTGGGTTTCCACTTGGGTCACAGGCAGGTGTCCCCCCAAATTGACAAGACTGCAGTGATTGTAGCCTGCGTGAGGCCCAAGACCAAAAAGGGGGTGTGGCAGTTCCTGGGGCTAGCTGGCTATTACCGTAGGTTTGTGCCTACCTTTTCAGATGTCACCAGCCCGCTGACTGACCTCACTAAAAAGGGGATACCAGATCCAGTCCAGTGGAAGGAGGAGTTCCAACAAGCATTTACTCAGGTAACGGTGGCACTGTGCGGTGGACCACTCTTACACTCTCCTGACTTTTCTCTCCCCTTTATCTTACAGACAGATGCTTTGGACAGAGGGTTGGGGGCCGTTTTGTCCCAGGAAGTTGAGGGGGAGGACCACCCGGTGCTGTACATTAGCTGTAAGCTCTCAATGCGTGAGAGCGAGCAAAGCACCATTGGTATGCTTGGCCATCAAGTGGGTGGTCCTTACCCTCTGCTATTACCACCTGGGGTGCTCTTTCACCCTCTGTTCGGACCATGCCCTGCTCCCGTGACTCCACCGCATGAATGATGCCAACCCGTGGATCACTTGTTGGTATCTGGCTCTACAGCCTTTTAAATTCAAGGTGATCCACAGGCTGGAGGCGCAGATGGCCGTGGTGGACTTTCTTCCCATGGGGGGGGGAGTTGGCTGCAGGATGGATGGCTGCCCAGTCTGAGTTGGGCGGTGGGGGTATGTGGCAGCAGAGGCATGGCCGAGCGCCACTGTGTAGCATGGGATTGAAGTCGGGGAAGGTGAGTGGTGAGTGAGTACACCTGGGGATCATTAACTGTGTGTCTTTTTATTCTCCACAGTGAGCGGTGGAAGGGAATCACGACATGAGTGAAAAGTTGTGTGTGTGGTGTCTCTATATTTGAGCTGAAAAGCTGAAATAAAGCTAATTGTACAATGAGTTCACCTTGTGGGTCTCAGCCTCCTCCTTTCCATACCAGGGACATAATAAGGGACGAATAAGTCGTCACATGGCGCTATATGAGGAAGACGGCTTTGTTTGCATTCGCTGGACATAGGTACTTATGTACAGTACGTGTATGTGAGTTCTGACTTACGGCAAAAATCGCATTACATCGCTCCATAGGAACGGAATTCTGATGTAAGTCAAGGACCCCCTGTACTCTCACAATATTAAATTACTTGTCCACAAAACACATTTAAATGCATTTCGCTTTCTTGTTTATATCTGAAATCTCTTTATAAAATAATTTGTGTCTTCATAGGGTATTATTAAAACAACCTTACTTTTACCTTCATTTCTTATAGTATTAAAAAAATCAGATCTGTCCAAAGTAATATCAGTAAACTATATTTCAGGTAGTTTTTTTCTTTCTTCATAATAAACTAAATTAATTTAATCCCACCATTTTGTCAAAGGAGCTACACTCTCCACTCATAGAACTTTTTAATGTCCCCATTAAAATGATCTGCTTAGATAACCTGAATTGGTTTGCACTGTCTAGGGCATTTTTTTTAACTAGAACTGTAAGAGCAAGGTGCCCTAGAGTGGCGCCAAGCTGTTTAGCACAGGGAAATCTTGAATCTCTGTGCGTGCCACTTCCAACCAATACACCGTGGTGTAGGACAGCAAAAGGCTCGTTGGAGGGTTTTCCCAGCTCATTATAACTTGGTCTTACCACTGGTATGTTCGCTCTGTTTGAGCGTTTCAGTGGGAGTTCATGTTCTTCAGCTTGTTCTGTCTCCCTTACAGTTTCTTCCCCTCCTAATCCTCTATCACTTTTCTTGAGCAGACGACTTGAAGCTCATCCTCTTCATTCTCATTTAAATTGACTCCTCCCTCTAAATCTATGTCTGTATCTGGACAAGTGGTGGAAGGCTGGAAGCATCTGGAATGTCAATAGTCTTTCAAATTTCTTCCAAAGCCCCTTCCAAATGTCTGTCTGACAAAGTAAAGTGGGTCATATCTCTGGTTTGACTTTGTGGTCTTAGAAAGAACTGTGATAAAAGGTCTCTGCACCCTTCTGCTAATGGTCTTGATGGATCCACATCCTTGTAATCTGACTCTGAAAAGGGTGAGGCCTCTGCACTACAGGCAGTTCATGTAGGGCTTTGATCCGGTCTGTGGCGGGGCCTTGTCCCAGGCCTCTGTCGCAGCTCTGGCTCATCATTTTCTACAGGCAGTCTCAATGGATAGCCAATGGGTAACAGACAATTACAGTGCACTGTCTTTCTTACTCCTACTCCCCTTTCTGGTTTACTTGATAGACTGGGAGATTTGGCATCTATCCAACAACACTGTATGGCACCGACTTCCATTTATTTACAGATTTCCACAGGCAGATGGGCTTCTCTTATAAACATCAGCAGATTTTTGTAACCAGTTGCCTCATTTCATGTGCCATTGTATGCGTGTGCCAACTGACTGATGTTCTGACTCCACATCTGCTCTTGCTTTAGATCCAGAGTTCTAAGCATGAATAGAAGGGTGGAGTTAACAAGTTGTTCTGGTTGTGGATCCCCTTGCAGGCAGTAAGGTGATGTTCTGGACTTACAGATCCTTAATATAGTCAGGAGGTTATGGATCCCACACCTGAGCCAAATGGATCCAGAGAGGAAGTCCATAGTGCACAAAGTACCGCTCACAAAGAATCTTGGCTACTTTTTGTTTTTGCGCCAGGAAAGTCTGGGCATATGTACTAAAATGATCAGTTACAATAGTTATGTTTGGAAATCCCTGAGAATCAAGTTCATATCAACACATACCAGGCCAAGCAGGCCTTTGCTTGGTATCTGGTTTAAAGGTGCAGCTCTCTGAAAGGGTGTCTTTTGTACAACACATCTGCCACAATTTTTGATGTACAGTCCCACTTCTATTTCCATCTTAGGCCAATAGAACTGGTCTCTTATGAGTTTGATTGTTTTGTCCACCCCCAGATGCCCCGAGTCATCATGAAGGGATCTGACCACAATGGAAAAATACTCCTTAGGCAGGACCAGTTGATGTACTACTGCACCAGGTAGTCTCTCCACATTTCTGTGGAGCAATTCATTCAGTATCACTAACTCATTTGCCTAACTCCAAATACTTTGAATAGTTGCCATACTGCCTCCAGATAACTTCCAACAAGAGATCTGTTTACAAGAGACTTTAAATCTCCTACCGAGCATGCTTTGCAGCTCAGTTTTATCAGCAGGAAGAGATAGTAAATCAGCATCAATGTTGCTGCTTCCTGGTTGATACTGGAGAGTGAAATTGAAATGTTGAGAAAGCCAATGCTGACCAGTTGCATTGAGTTATGCAGTGGTGAGGATATATGTGAGGGGGCTGATATCTGTCCTCTCCAGAAACGTGTCTCCATACCGATAATTATTTACCTTATTAACCACTGAACTGGGTAGTTCTCCAATTAACTGAGCTTTCTGCTAACAAAAGTGATCAGTTCTACCCTTCTTGGTGTTCTGGGTAGAGCATCGCACCCAAGTCATGAACGCTGGCATCTATGTGTAGCACATTGGGCTTGGATGGGTCAGCAAAGGCTAGGACAGGTATGTTTGTGAGGCAGCAAATTATGTTTTTGCAAGCCTCTGTGCCTGACTGATCTCATCTGTCCCCAAAGGGTTCACTTACTTTGTAGTATGTCTTATTAGGTTCTTTGGCTGATTTTATCTTCTTTTGAGTTGGGGGTAACCATTGCAGAGTTCAGTAAGAGGTCTTACTATGATGGAATAATTCTTTATGAAGTGATGGTAGTACCCACAGAACCCCAAGAAGGGCTCCAGTGATGGGAGATTACTGGGCTGTTTCCAGTGAGCTACTGCATCAACTTTGGCTGGGTCAGTGGCGATTCCTCTCTCTGACACAATGTGTCCCACATAAGTGATTGTGACTGGCTGAACTGACAGCTGTCTATCAATAGCTTCAATCCAGTCTCTTCCAGTCTGTCAATCACTTTTTGAACTCTGTTTGTGCTCCTGCAAGGTCTTCCTGAACATAATTAGATCATCCAAGTAAACTAAGACCTCAAGCATGTGCATGTCTCCAATTGCCTTCTCCATAAGTTTTGAAAAGTGGCTGGGGCCCCTGTGATTGACAAAATGGTGGACCTCTCCAAGAGTGTCTGTCTTCTCACCCATCCGGAAAGGAGAATCTCCAATATTAAAGTGATTCATCAATCTTTGGGGGAGCCTCTGCAATTCAACTTGACACCTCAGTAACTATATCAGCTACATGCAGGTAAGCAATCACTGTACCTATGGGAATGAAGTTGATCCATGACTCACTCAGCACTAGGAACATGTTCTTCCCATCTCTTTTTAGTATAGAAGAGTTGCTGACAACACACTTGGGGGAGCACTGGGGGGGCACTTGCGGGGGGGTCGCTAGTGAGGAGGTACATTCTGAGATGAAGGCACTATCTTGAAAAATGAGTTTCTCTTTGACTTTGCAAGATGCCATATACTGACTACTAGCAGGAATAATGAGGGAACCAGGAATTGTCTCTGGGGGTCTTGGTTGCATGTGAGTGTTGGGCCTTCTGCTCTGGAGCACATACTCTCCCTGACCAGATGTCATCTGCAATTTTGTTGCTCGGAGTGAAAGGACTGATTTCTGGTGTGGAGTTATCATCACCAAAACCCAATCGGCCCTGTTGATTATGGCCCCATGAACTACCTCAAAATTCATTCAGGAACTGTGAAGGTGGCATTGGACTGCTGCAGACATGAGTGGTTCTGTTACAAAGGTTCAGGACTTAAATGACCACAAACTGTCTTGCACTCAAATCTCCCTCAGTAAACAATTGAACAGAACAGAGTTTACATTTAAACTACTGTGAATCTGGTGCTACACAACTGGACTTTTGGACCACATAACACATTGATGTAGATGTGGATTAGTTACAATGGCACTATTCAGTGTCACCCAAATGAGGATGGGTTCCCTTTTGAGTCTGGTTCCTCTCAAGGTTTCTTCTTCTTGTCAGCTCAGGGAGATTTTCCTTGCCACCAAAGCTTTCTAGATAGTTTATGGATTAATAAGCTTTGAATTGGACTCTATATACAGTGAAGCTGCAATGTATGTCCATTGTAAAAAAGGGCTATATAAATAAAATTTAATTTAATTTAATTGATTTTGCAAACATTAGTATCAACCAGGGCAGGAATGTTGTCTGAGCAACAGGGGTCTGGACATACCAAAGCAAGAACAGGAACTGGATTGGCTTTGTTAGGTGTCTATTCTGGAAACTCTAGGGTAAGGGTACATGTGATAGGTGCTTGGCATACCAGCTGTTGAAAATTATGGGAAACACTCTTTCTAGAATGGCTGTGCAAGGCATGCCATCAACTTTCACACAAGCAGTGGAGGATGATCCTACAAGTCTTTCTGGCAGACTCTCTGCCTCTAAACCCACAGCACTTATTTTAACACTTGCATTGTTGTTTTTCATGGAAGGAATAGCAGCAATTAGTTCTCTTGGATTTGCTTTCAGTTGTTGCTGGTGTTAACTTATACTGTTGTTCTATTCTATATATATTCAGTTAGAGCTTTTATTTTGAAGGAATGGGATGTTGTTGTTGGGGGCAGGAAGAGAGTGGTGTTGTTCGGCTAGCGTGAGTTGCAAATAAATGGAGTTATTGAACTATAGCAAAAGTTTGTATTCTTATTGAGTAACAGCTGGACCTGAGTCAGTTTCTGTATCTGTACAGTTTCTGTAATGTAGTTTTCTGTAGCACTACATTTAGTGGCCAAATGCCGATCCTCACCACATCGGTAGCAGAAGAAATCACTTTAGTCTCTTTGAGATGAGGCTTGCTGCCACCTTGGGAGGGAATGAGAATCTTGATGGGGCGGTGCATGTTGAGATGTGGCTCCTTTAATAAATTGGTCAAGATGTGCCTTGTCTGCAAAGGTAGATTGCAGGTCTCCCTTTGAGCTACTATGTTAAGTACTCTTTACATACTTCTCATAAATGCTAAAAGCTTCTCCACTTGCATTGCACATCATCTGGGTTATTGAATCCAAAGGCTTGCAGGATCTCTAGTGCAGAACCCTTTACACTTTCCATTATCTTCATTCATTTTTCTCTATCTGGTCGATCACACTCCTCTATCATCAGTCGAGTTTGCTCTAAACAGTTATCCAGCTGCTCTTCTCCAGGAAGTTTATGAAGGACAGCAGAAAAGGTTTGCATCTTCCTGTAAAAATGATTGTCACTAGTATGTTTAGACATTTTCTGCATTATGTCTCCTACAGCTCTAATGATGGCTTCAGGTGTGGAGGCTTGGAGTGGGAAACCAGGACCAGGTATTGTATTCCTTACTTGTTTGTCAGTAGATACATTTTCCTCTTCACAGGGTCCAAGAATCCTCTACGGTGAATCAATGTCTCCTGGTATCATATCCAAAAGGATGGCTTTTGTGTTAACTCTGTCCCTACATTCACATATGACAATTAGGCCTTGACACTGAGGATCATATATCCTTCCTCAGACCTTAACACATCCAAGAGCTTTTATGAACTGCAGGGGGTCTGAACAGTATGGCATGAAAAGGTTTAATGTGTTCTCCTTTGCACCAGTATTGTAGCTGTGCCATAATGCCCTTAGTCTGGGATCTGCACTAGACTGTTGTTTTCTTTCTTTTTTTTTTTAATCTATATTTTCCAGAGCTTTTGTAGTATAATAAAACCAAGTTCAGTAAAATAACTTATTTACATTAAGACAATTACTATAATAAGGCACTGTTTTTAACTTTTTAAACACATGAACTAGAAAATATAGTAGCTTTGATTTATTCCCTATCAAATGTCCTGCTTATGTCACTTAACAGCTGCATTGTGACCTGGTGAGATGATTTGGGGTTTCTTGTGTGCTAAAGTAGCTACTATGCAGGTTTACCTACAAATTCCAGGAAAGTTGGGATGTTCTTTAAATTTGGAGAAAAAATAAATAAATAAATAAACTAAAAGACTTTCAAATAACATGAGCCAATATTGAGCCATTTACACAAAACGAGCTCATTTCAAATTTGATGCTTGCTACAGGTCTCAAAATAGTTGGGACAGGGGCATGTTTACCATGGTGTAGCATCTCCTCTTCTTTTCAGAACAGTTTGAAGACATTTGGGCATCGAAGTTATGAGTTTCTGGAGTTTTGGTGTTGGAATTTGGCCCCATTCTTGCCTGATATAGGTTTCCAACTGCTGAAGAGTCCGTGGTCATATTTGACATATTTTCCACTTAATGATGCACCAAATGTTCTCTATAGGTGAAAGATCTAGACTGTAGGCAGCCAATTCAGTACCTGGACTGTTGTAATGGCTGCAATATGTGGTTTTGCATTGTCCTGCTGAAATACACAAGGCCTTCCCTGAAATATACGTTGTCTGAAGCGGAGCATATGTTGCTCTGAAACCTTTATATACCTTTCACCATTCATAGTTCCTTCCAAAACATGCAAGCTGCCCATACCGTATGCACTTATGCCCCCCATACCATCAGAGATGCTGGCTTCTGAACTGAATGCTCATAACACACTGGAAGGTCTCCCTCTTCTTTAGCCCGGAGGACATGGTGTCTATGATTACCAAAAAGAATGTCAAATTTGGACTCATATGACCATAGAACACTTTTCATTTTGAAACAGTCCATTTCAAATGAGTTTTGGCCCACAGGACATGGCGGCGCTTCTGGAGCATTCTCAAATATGGCTTCCTTTTGGCATGATAGAGTTTAGTTGGCATCTGCAGATGGAACGGCAGATTGTGTTTACCAACAGTGGTTTCTGGAAGTGCCCATTTAGTAATGTCATTGAAACAATCAGTGTCGCCTGAGGGCCCGAAGACCACGGGCATCCAGTAAAGGTCTTCGGCTTTGTCCCTTATGCACAGACATATCTCCAGTTTCTCTGAATCTTTTGATGATATTATGCACTGTAAATGATGAGATTTGCAAAGCCTTTGCAATTTGACATTAAGGAATATTGTTTTTAAAGTATTTCACAATCGATTGGAGAGCCTCTGCTTATCTTTACTTCTGAGAGACTCTGCCTCTCTAAGACGTCCCTTTTATAGCTAATCATGTTACAGACCTGATATCAATTAACTTAATTAGTTGCTAGATGTTCTCCCAGCTGAATCTTTTTAAACTTTCTTGCTTTTTCAGCCATTTGTTGCCCCCATGCCACCTTTTTTGGGACCTGTAGCAGGCATCAAATTTGAAATGTGCTCATGTTTAGTGGATAAAGGTGTACAATTTCCCTGTTTGAACATTTATGTTATCTGTGTTCTGTTGTGAATAAAATATTGGCTCATGTGATTTGAAAGTCTATTAGTTTTCATTTTATTCAATTATAAAGAATGTCCCAACTTTTCTGGAATTTGGGTTATATTTTGAGTGAACTAATACTACTTGAATAATCACATTTTGAACAATATAGCCCAAACAACTTGGTAAAGGAAGTGGAAAAAAATGTACTTAAAGTTTTGCCACAATCCAAATACTTGTCCTGTAAGATTGAAATGAATGCCAAGATATAACAATAATAATAATAATAATAATAATAATAATACAAAATAGACCTCCTTTACAAAAAACATACCCCCTTCTATAAACCAAAAACTTTAAACCAATTATCAAAGAAATTATTTAATCAAACAAATGTCCCTCTCATTTGGCTATTCAAACAATATATTACAAAATATTGAAAGGTAGCTCTCTTAGATGGCCTTAAATGTTCATACTACAAACCTTAATCAGCACTTTTTCCTATAATATTCAACAGCAAAAAAAACTTGCACCCTATGCCCCATGTGGACCATGCATACATTCACTGCAACATGGAGGAAATGGGGGAAAAAAAAGTTCTAGGCCTGTATGATGGCCAGGTGTGGTGTGGCACGGCTGACAGAAATCCTCTTCTCCCACAAAAAAAAGGGAGCAGTAGGCTCACAGTTCAGCTGGATATGTCCTTGGCTTGAGGCAACAGAAGAGTAGAAAGTTAAACTCATGGTTCAATGAGAAAAAATCCAGAAAATCCAGCAATGATGAACACCTTGTCAGAGAGTGCACTCAGTCCATCTAAGCCAGGGGTACTTTCATGTTATACAAACATTTGTCCACTGACTTTCATCCAAATTAAAATGTTAATAAGGAGACATGTGGATGCATTATTAACTTTGGCCTAGTTACTCAACATATATTTGGCTAACAATATGAGTGATTCCCTTGCCATCTTAACTTCAACTCTTGTCTTTACCCACTTTTTTATCCTCAACACACTCGTCCACTTTTATTTCTCCAGTTTGTATAGTGTACATTTTTTATTCTGTGCAGCTCTTATTTTTGATCTGTCCTATTTCTGCCGTAACATGTGCAATTTCCCACTTGTGGGACTAATAAGGGATTATCTTATCTTATCTTATCTTATCTTACTCTGCCTCTGCCCACCTCCCAATCAAACATAGTTGAACCAACTGACCAGCTCCTTGACCAATAACACAAAAGAACAAAAGTACATGAATCCTATCCATGTACTCTCTCAATATTAAACTACTTATCCACAAAACATATTTAAATGCATTTCTTTTTTCTTGTTTATACTTGAAACCTCTTTGTGAATAATTTGTCTTCACAGTGTATTATTAAAACTACCTTACTTTTATTTTCATTTCGTATTTTATGTTTTTTTTCTTATCTTCATAAGAAACTTAATGTAATCTCACTGTTCTGCCATGGAGCTACACAAACATTTTGAACTTGTACCAAGTTCATCACTACATATCAGCTCCCCTCCTGTTACACCTGGACCCATACAAAGCAAATCACCATCCAGGTGGATTCAATGCTGCCATTGGGGCCATCCTCTCCCACTGTTCTGACAGACCAGAGATTGAGGAGAGCCATAATGGAGGCTCAGCACACCCAACCAGACCCTGGGAAAGGACCCAAAGACCACCTCTTCTTTGCTGACCTTGTTCAGGCTCACATCCTCAAGTGGGTCCATACATCCCACTTTTTTTTTCACCATGATATCAATCCCTCTTTCTCCTCAAGAAATATTTCTGTTGGCCCAATATTGAGGTCAACACACATTTCTATGTCATGGACTGCTCCACCTGAACACACAGCAACGCCTCCTATCAAGCTCCTGCTGAACTTCTGTGCCCTCCACCAACCCATAGTTGGTCATATATTGATCTTGACATTGTCATCAGGTACCCCCCTTTCCAGAGCAATACCAGCTATAGCACCATAGTTGACTAGGTTCTCTATACTGTATACTGTATGTTCACATCATTATGCTTAGCCAAGCTCCTCTCTCCCAAAGAGAATGCCAAACTTCTGGTCCAGCATGTCTTATGCCTCCACAGCATTCTCTCCAACATTGTCTCATACAGGGGCCTCAGTTTACCTCTCAAGTTTGGAAATCCTTTTGTTGTGCTGTAGGAGCCTCCATCTTGTCTGGGCTTCATCCCCAGACTGAGGATGAAACCCTAGCCATGGTCAGTCAGTTAAGTGGGTCAATTAAGATCTGGAATCTGCCCTATACTGCATACCAACCAAGAATCCCACATCATGGAGCTCACACCTAGCCTGGGTTGAGTACACCTACAACTGCCTAACAAGTTCCACCATCAGCAAACAGTTCATTTCAAATGAGTCTTGGCCCACAGGACATGGAGCACGCTCAAATATGGCTTCCTTTTGACATGATAGAGCTTTAGTTGGTATCTGCAGATGGCACGGCAGATTGTGTTTACCGACAGTGGTTTCTGGAAGTATTCCTGGGCCCATTTAATAATGTCATTGACACAATCATGCT
>JAQMCW010120755.1:0-17064 GCA_030068335.1 Chrysichthys cranchii | reverse complement strand
GAGACTCTGCCTCTCTAAGACGTCCCTTTTATAGCTAATCATGTTACACACCTGATATCAATTAACTTAATTAGTTGTTAGATGTCCTCCCAGCTGAATCTTTTTAAACTTTCTTGCTTTTTCAGCCATTTGTTTCCCCCCGTGCCAACTTTTTTGGGACCTGTAGCAGGCATCAAATTAGAAATGTGCTCATTTAGTGGATAAAGGTGTCCAATTTCCCAGTTTGAACATCTGTTTTGTTATCTATGTTCTGTTGTGAATAAAAAATATTGGCTCATGTGATTTGAAAGTCTTTTAGTTTTCATTTAAAGAACATCGCAACTTTTCTGGAATTCAGGTTGTATAAGAAAAATAGTTGTTGAGTTCTTCCTAGCCCAGTTTGTAGATTCACAGGAGGAAGGTTAGTCTTGTATAAGTCTTAATCATAAACTCTAACCCGAAATCAGGGGCAAAAATGTAAGTTGTGCTTTCAAATGGCGCAGAAACAAATCCTTTGCCCTGTTGTCAGGAGATGGATCCTGATGCATGCCACATCCATTCATATTTGGGAGCCAAAATTGGCCATGAGGTCTCAGTGAGGGGGATCGCGTATTCCCTCGCCTCTGTCGATCACAGGGACACTAGACAATGTTAGATCTTTAACATGAACAGTCCATGACATTTTTATATATTGAATAATTAACAGCTTGACATTCAGTTTCCTCCAGCATTGCCATTCAACAGAAGATGAAGTACAACGACAGCACTTTATTTAAGAAGATCCATATGTAAAATTATTGCATGGGCTACATTTGCATCTCATGCATTGTATATTGTGGCTCATATGATGCATTTTTAAGAACAAACTGACAGCTTCTAATGAAATGCTTATCTTTTTTCTCGAGACAGAACCTAGCAAAGCAATTGCAATGACAGTTTTTGCACCACCTGTGCACTCAAATAAACTACCATGAAAAGATTTAATCAAAAATGACATTTGAGAACATTTGTGGCGACCTGAATACTTTTGCTGCGGTGTTAGCAATAATTTATTCTCCTTGGAATCATGAAGTTTATATAGAAATGTAAGTAAACACCGTGATCTTCCAAAATTGTGGTATTAAATTATATAGATACATACCGCCCTTCTGTTAATTTACAGCATGAAATTCTTCATCCTTTAGACCGTTTTCATTGTTTGGGTGTTTTCTTTAAGTCAGTAAAGAAGGAAAAGGCTCATGTGAACGGTCTCAAATGTCCAGCCCAGGAATGGTGACATCACAGCGTTTAGCAGTATTGGGTAGCTCCCACAGTAACCACATGCATATATTGTCGCCTTTATTTTGCTTGTCAATCTGAACGTTCAGGCCATTCCACTGTGGCTTGTGACTGGCTGACTCTTATGTCTTGCCTTCAGCTGATGTCTGCAACATAAATTCTGTGCAATGGCTTTAGTTAAAGTTTATTAACCTATCAGCAAAGCTGTGTTTTTATTTCCACACGTCTAACCGCAGTTCATCTGTTTCCATCATTTCTTGTTCTTTAGCAAAGTGAGTGAGGAGTGTAAAGTAGCATAATAGTGACCAAGCTTCCTGTATATGATCATTAATGCTGCAAGTTTAACCTAGTACCTATAGTACAGGGGGTCCTTGATTTACAGCGGAATTCCGTTCCTGCGGCTCGACGTAAACACGATTTTCGCCGTTAGTCGGAACTCAACAGTGTATAATGTTAAAACAGCCTAATACGGCACCCGGAACATTCGTTACTAGGTAAGAAAAAGAAAAAAGAAAAACAATCGTGCTGATTGGCTGACGTGGCGAAGGACTCGGTTCTGATTGGTCCGTACGTTTGTTCTCAGGGTTTGTATGGACCAAAGATTCTAAAGCACTACGTGCTAAGATAGCTTACTGGCCGGAAAATACTTTGATCATCAGGAAGTACGGAAGTTCGACACTATGGGCGTCTTTTTAGTAAGCTGCCCTTTCATCACAGAGGCCGGATACCGTGAGAAACTTGTGGCATTTTTCTGAAATCGTCTTGTCGTTTCTTGTTTCGATGTATTAGCCTTGTTTGTATCATGATAAATGATGACATCCCGTGTTAAGACGACATCAATAGATTATTTGAGCGGATTGTTTGATTTTTTTTTCCTTAATAATTGGAGATTACAGACATCGATTTGTTATCTCAGATAGTATTGAGAACAATTAACCTCCTCATGACTGCTTGAATAACTTTGAACAGTTTAGCGTATGTTTCCCAAAAGGTGGCGCTAGCCGTTTGCCGAAACAGATAAGGGATGTTACGGTGGGCTTACCAAAATGGCGTCCACGGCGGTACTTCTACTTATGACGTAAGTAATATATCTTGCTCCGCTCTAAAATCTTTGGTATGAACTCTGTCGGGTTTGGTTGAGAGGTCGATCCTGAGCACCGCATTCATTTCAATATCAACGGCGAATGTAAACAAAGCCTCTTTCGAGGACTTTCTTAATAAATTTATGGGAGATGGCGACCAACGTTACCACCAGGTTGATGACGCCGTAAACCGAGGACTCCCTGTACTTGAATACACACTTCTTGCGTGTATAAGGGGTCCAAGCACTGAAATAGCTGGAGTTCATGTTGATTCTTTGCTTACATTTGAAATTCAGGAGCCCCATTTTATTTATTTATTATTATTATTATTATTATTATTATTATTATTATTATTATTATTAGTGACCGGTGGGGTCTGCTTGTCTGCTCCGATTTCTCCACTTTGTACGGTCCACAGCGTCTCGGTAGTCAAGATTTGCAAGGTGCATGTCGTCCTTCAGTCGGTCTAGCCTGTGCGTGGATGGTCGTCCTCGTGGTCGTTGGCCATCCACAGTCAAATCGAGTGCAGTCTTTGCCACTGATGCATCATTACTGCGGAGCACGTGTCCATACCATCGCAGTCGCGATTCTCGCATTTTTTCGGCAATTGGGGCCAATATTATTATTATTATTATTATTATTATTATTATTATTATTATTATTGGAATCCAAGCACTAACGGTCTAAGACTTTATCATGTTGGTAGGATTTAATAATATGGTATCCGGGAGCTCTAAAAAAAATTTTTTGGTCCAAGCATCAGACTGTTGTTAATTATTATTTTTACAGATGAATGAGTGTCATTTTATTATTTAAAATGACTTGTTTTCAAAGTTCCAGGAGCCACAGAGAGACTGTGGCATTACAGCTCAAGTCAGCACTATAGTACTTGTTGGTACTGATGTAAGACTTCCATTTATTTATTTATAAAAGTCTGCATCTCTGTCCAATGAGTCTTCCATAACAATCAAATTTTAAATGTCCAAAATGAGCCAAAGTTTCTGTGCAACACCCATCTGCATGGGAGGAGCCTTGTGGCTTGTGGACTCCACAGATCTGGCATTTCAAAACGTGTCTCTCTGGGTAGTGCCGGACTATTCAATTCAGTGATTGCTACCTTGTAGTCAGGCCTTTCTGGTAAACTGCTCCTAGTTATAAATACAAACCAAGAAGAAAAATACACCCTGGATGACTTTGTCATGTGAAACAACACCTATGTTTGTCCCATTCGCATGGTTCCACGCCCTTATTCAGGGTGACTCAAGTTGATGTTTTTGCTAAAAGTGAAACAATAGAAGAAATCAAAAGTATGGGTTTGGATTATATTTAAACCATTGATCATGAGTGGTTGGATGGGACCATGTTAGCCTTCGATTTCCGTGATAGCTTGTTTTTGAGCAATAGTGGAGCTCTGTTGGCAACAGTGACTAAACTGAGTAAAAACTTTACAGGTCCGTGCAAGATTATTTATAACCACAGTAAAAGGTCATAAAAAATCATTACATTTTAATTCGGGTGTTTGTGATATCTGAAAAAATTCAGAGTTTCTGTATTGGATACTTTGGTGCTTGTTGTACCCAAAATGGCCGCCTTTAGCTGTCATATAAAAATCTATGCTAGACATCTGTATTAAAAAGTACATTGAAAAAATTGTCATTGTTGTCAAATTGCCGTGGTATGAATGGAATAAAAACACTTCAGATCATGTGGTTCTTGAAAAATGTTCAACTTCAGGGTGGTCACAGTGGGGCTCTTTCATGTCGGGCCACATAACGCCGACATGTCGTTGATTTTAAATTTAATGAAACTCCACAAGCTTTCATGAATCCATAATGACACTAAAATCTACTTTCTAAATTAGTTTGATCAATTGGTTTTACTTTTACAAATGTCCTACTGTTATAAACTGGGTGAATGCATTATTGCGTCGGGAAAATGTGGATTTTAACATGGCCCCAAAAGCTCGTAGTGAGTTTTTGTTGTTTTTTACCATAAAGGTTTTTTTTTTTTTTTTTTTTTTTTTTTTCCTCCTTCAATTTGAAAAATAAATGTGATGTCAGGTTGGTAGTAGGTAGTTGGTAGTCTTTTGGTCCCCTAAGACAAAGTTTCATGTGACTACCACGGTTCACCTCTCGCGGGTTCACTGCATCGCGCGGATTTTCACATTTTGATTCGCGGAATTTTTTGGCTTTCGCGGCGGACTCTGGAATAGAAAATATCATTTAAAAAAATGTTCATTCAAACATTAAAAGAACATTTACATCGAAATAAAACAGTATGCACTGCGTTTCATCATGTGTAAGCCACTTCCGCTTCAGCGCGTGAACAGGAAGTGACCTCATCAGCAGTAAGCGCGCATGGAGAGTTTTATATGTTGTTAAAATGACATAGGTTTAAGAGCATAGGATGTGTTTATAAGAGTGTGGGAAAGGTTAATAAGAGAGTGGAAATGGTTTATAAAGCCTTAAAATATATATATATATAATAATAATAAAAATTAATGTGACTTCGCAGTATCGCGGTTTCACCTTTCGCGGGGGGCCGGCGGAACATAACTCCCGCGATAGGCGGGGGTTCACTGTACGACGAAGTTGACGAAGGGAGCTCCCTTTCCCTGGGTTGAATCATATTTTTAAAAGCTCAAAACTACTCTTTAAAATGTCTCTTTTTAATAAGTAGGACCATTCTGTGCACTTAGAACATGGATGATGTACTTGATTTGTCCGTCCTGGATGTTTGAGACCGAAATAAAATCCCAATTTCTTTCTACTAAGAGATTATTAGTTTTAATCAGGAATCATTAGTAGAATAATCTGTGTTGAGAACATTAACACATTATTAGTCTTATCCTACTTCAGTAAGGAAGGTTTTCCATAATAAGGCGATTTGGTGAATGATCTAATTGGTTGTGTAACACTTTGATTTGCAACAATGTTCTCCTCCTGTTGGTGGCTTTGAAATCAGTCATCAGCAACGATCACACACTGAGATTTTAAACATTTTGTGAGACTGCCAGAACTTTTGTCTTTTGGATGTCTTTGGTCTCACTGGCACAAAATGGGCCAGTGTCACATTCTAAGATCACTAATCTCAAGTCATGACCAAAGAATTGTCCTCATGTGCAGTTTTTGTCAGTTTAAGAGGATATCGTAGAATTGGATGCTGTTATTTTTGTTGGATGAACATCCCCAGTTGATGTAAAGGCCAGGATGGACTAGACCTTTTAAGATTTCTCATTATAAATAGCTACTGAGCAATACTAATGATCACATCAAGAGATAAAGATCATTAAACAACCCCTCTCTAATCTTGGCTCCATGTTGCATTTATGGTTTTACAATATTTCGTCTCTATGCGAGGAGCAAACTGTGTTCGCTCTGGAACACAAGAACACTGTAATTAACATCGTCTCTACAAGCAGTTGTTATATTGCTGAATGTAAATGTGCCATAGTTGGCATTTGGCCTTAAATTATGAATGTAAAGTGCCTGAAATGAACCTTTCAAGCTTGGAATGTAGTCCTGTCTACTTTCTGATTAATTAGTTTTATCCATGTACATGGTCACAGCCCAAATGTGCACTGCTTTCTGTCCCATCAAGCTCTGGATGTCAGCTTCGGCCAAGTTTTGCCCCGTCTACCATTGTGGTTTTGGAGACATTGGTGACCCGGAAATGCTCGTGAGCTCATAAAGAGCCTGGTGTATAAGGACACACGCTATAAATATCTTCCAGCATGGTTCTCATGGCCCATGGAGATCTTCAGGGTGAAACAGCAGGGCGCCAAAGCGTCCAGGCTGTACATTGTGGCTGAGATCCAGACCGAGCGAGGACAGAAAATGTTTGTGGACTTTGGACAGCAGATGGTAGAGGTTCTTGATCAGGGAGGGAACTGCCAAATCACGGATGAACGGTTGAGTTTCACGTCCCTAATGTTAAGATTGAAATTAAATTCTCTGCTGAACTGCTGTTCTCTGGTATTTTCATCAAACGGACATGCTCGGTCAGTCGTTTGTTGATTTTGCACTCAGAAACTGGGAGTAGGCAAGTACTGATCAGTTCTGTAATAAGTAAGGAATAAAACACAATGGTGCATGCGGTTATAGGAAGCTAATCAACAGTGGGGTAATGTGATGTCCCCAAATCACAGCAGATCCCAGAGTATTGATCAAAATTCCATTTAATTATTGATAAATAAAAAGAAACCTGTGACCCTTTTTATCAGAACTAAAAATAATATAAAAAATAACAACAAAAAAAAAAAAACCCAACATGAACACATCTTGTTGTGTGTCCCGCAGAAGTGACGTTGCTGCCCCAGTGGGTAGTTCCTCTCTATAAGTTCCTAGAACTATTTGGTGAGAAAGCACCTATTGTTGCAATAAATGGAACATCTGTGAAACATGTTAGTTCCTGTTAGCACTTATGTTACAGCAAATATAAACAACACTTCCTTCATTAGTCTGTTTTTTTTTTTCAATCTCAAATTTATGCCCTCACTCACTCACCTTCTGCCATTTAATCCTGTTCAGGGTTGTGGGGGGAAGTTGGGAGCCAATCCCAGCTGACTTTGGGCGAGGTACACCTTGGGCAGGTCACCAACCCACCACAGGGCCGACATACACTCAGATTCACACCTACGGGCAATTTAGAGCAGCCAATTAGCCTAATCCTCTCTGTGCATGTCTTTGGACCGTGGGAGGAAACCGGAGTACCCGGAGGAAACCCACACGGACACGGGGAGAACATGCAAACTCCACACAGAAAGAACGGCGCCCACGGCGACCCCAGGGATCGAACCCAGGGCCTTCTTTCCGTGAGGCACCAGTGCTAACCACGATGCCACTCATTTCACATTTAATAAAGCGTAAAGTAAAACACAGTGCTCTGTCTTGAAGACTGTTGTGGTGGAAATGTTGCTGACTTTTCCAAAGCATAAATACTGGAGATTCCTTCCAACGTCTAATTACAGAAAGTTCCACCATGTCCGTTATTACATTTTACTTTGTAAAATTACACGTTTTTAATCGGTTTAAAGTTAGCCTTAGACCATTCACCATACTCATTCAAGTGAATTAACTGTTAGTACAGAAGTAGCATAGCAGCTCTGACAGAAAAAAACCCCCAAGATTTTTGTCCGTGAGCTCAGTCGGATATTATAGAACAGCACGGATAGAAAACACACTTTTGATCGTTCAGATTCGAGAATTCGATAGCACTTCATCCCAACCGCCAACTCCCCCGAAATGGATGACATTTGAAAATCCAGACCCTAATCCTGAATTTCCTATGTGTACATCATCTCTGCTGGACTATATGGAAACAATCTGGAGATAAATCTGTCCCGTGAAGCACGAGAAAGCTATTTTAAGGCTGCACGTGTCCTCCTCAGTAAAGGCAATGCCACAATTCACCCGATATCAGATCGGTGCAGTTCCAGCTTACAATTTATGTTAACCAAATGTTTTTGAAACAGCATCATTTTATGAACTTGTGTTTAAGATGATTCACTGGAGCAGAATTTTCTGGAACTTCTGAGAATGTTGTACTGCAAGATATTTAGTTGCAGGAACACAAACATTTTCATAATGCTAGTTTTTTTGTCAGGTATGAGCTATGAGCATTCTTTAAATGACATTGTGACGCAAAACCTTATGATGGCTTTTCACATTTTTAGTCAATTTCAGCAAGATTGTGTCGTGTTGCCCCACCCCACCCCCAAACCTTGTAACTTAAACTCAGAACTCAGTGTTTATTTAACACTGAATGTTCTGATGTTTCTCTGGTAGCTGGGTCTACACGTGAAAGAGAGCTGTCTTTCTGACTAAAGACATGATATATAATTGCTTGTCTCATAGCTAACACTATTTTTACTGTTTAAAATACAGTAACTTGAGTTTCCTAAATGACAGAAGTCCACTCTGTTGAGGCTTCATTAGTTAGCGCTGCTAATCTGTTGAGCTTTAAGCATGCTAGCATGTTTTATTGTTCTTTCATACAAGAGACGACCTTATAAAGTAGCCTGACTGACAACAAAAGAGATGAAGAATGATAACGAAATGAGGATGATTTCTCGTCTGCAAAGTTTGTGAATTTTACCTACGGTTAAGTTTACAAGTCTGTACAATCACACAAGCTAACGTACTGTACATTTGTAAAGAGTGTAAAGGTTCTTGTGATGACATTAAAAAAGTTTGTTTTAATTCACGCATGTTGAATTACCAGTTAGGATGTGATGATGTTGCAGGTTACAAGTTAGGTGCAACGTGGTGTGTGAAGAGTCAACATGCACGGCTGCTTTCTGATCACAGATGTGCCATAAGCTCTTCCAGATGCTTCATAGCTGGAGCAGGACAATAAACCCAGCAGAAACTAGATGAAGAAAATAGCTTCCTATTCACTGTACTCTAAGGGAAAGTATCGAAAAATATTCTACTTTGAGCCTTTTCTGAACTCAGATTTCTCTGTTGCAAGGTTCTACGTTGAACCTTTTAAGGGTTCTTGCAGAGGGACTTGGTTTGGCTATAAAATGATGTATGCCTATGCCACAAAAGCAAGTGCTTCCAGCAAGATCGGACAGGAAGTATGATGAATATTAAGGACACACATTTTATTACGACACTTTTTTGTAATTAGTTAGAAGATTTATAAAAAAATAAATAAATAAAAAAAAAAGAGAGAGAGGGAGAAAGGGAGAAAACTCACAGCAGAAAGGTCCCAGATTTGATCCCAGGTTCGACCAGGGTGCTTCCTGTGAGGATTTTGCATGTTCTCCCTGTACCTGCATGGGCATGAGGATTAGGTTGACTGTTTAATCTAAATTGCCCATGGTTGTGTGCGTGCGTGAGAATGTTGGTTCTTCTATGTGGTTAGCACTGTCACCTCACAGCAAGAAAGTCCTGGGTTCGATCCCCAGGGTCAACCTGGAGAATGTTCTTTGCATGTTCTCCCCATGTCCGCATGGGTACCCTCTGGGTATTCCGGTTTCCTCCCACAGTCCAAAAACATGCACAGGGGGGATTAGGCTAACTGGCTACTCTAAATTGCCCATTGGTGTGGGAATGGTTGTCTTTCTCTGTGTGTTGCCCTGCGGTGGGTTGGTGACCTGCCCAGGGTGTACCCCACCTCTTGCCCGAAGTCAGCTGAGATTGGCTCCAGCTTTCCACCGCAATGCTGAACAGAATTAAGCGGCAGAGTGAGTGAGTAAGTGAGGACAAAAGCAAAAAACTCATGGATGTGTTGGTCAGATAAGCTTCATCCCTCCATGTTTCACTGGATTGCTTAAATTTCATGAGCGAGCCACATTCTTTAGTTCATTCTTTCTCAAGTGGTGAACCTGTTGAGCCGGTGCAGGTCACTCAGTGTATAGGCGTAATGTTCGTATTGAAACAGATGATGATTAACATGTGGAATGCAGAGACGTGCTGTGGTATGAGGGCGGTATGAATGGCCGTAATGAGCTTAAAATTCAATCATCTGTGTGCAAGTTGGTTCTCATACCCAGCAGGGTTCATGTCTCAGTCAAGTGGTTCAGACCACCAAACAGAAAACCAAGAGAAATCTTTAAAAAGAACAGTAAGCACATCCGTTCTGCCCTCAATCACATCAGTGAACTGTCCTTAGCTTTGTCACAATCATGAGATTGACATAATCCTTTCTTGCCTGTGTCTGGTTGGTCAGGGTCTGAAGGTTCACGGTCATGGGGGACTGCGACTACACAAATGAAACGACTCATGCACACTATTATGGTGAAGGAGGGAGACACTTCTCCCGCAATACATACTTGTACCGATAATCATGGTAGATATGTAGAACATTATAAACAATGCGTGCGAGCCATGGCCTTTGCAAAGTGTATCAAGTCACTGAAAAACTGACTTCTGGTCTGAAATGCCTTTTTCATGTTTTGATGCATGTCCTGTCCGTCTTTTTATAGACACAGTGGTTCCTGGAACTAAGGTTATGTGGCCATAGACACAATAGGCACTTTTGTATCAAACAGTTCTAGGGACTTTTTGAGAGGATCTACCTCCCGAGGAGCTCCCCTGAGGACTACATACCTTCACGAAACTTTTCTCTGTTTGGATTCGCGTCGCCTGTAGGAACGCTGGAGTGTCGGGAGCCACAACAAATCGGCTCTGTCTGTACCGTCAGTCCATATGCGCGTTTTGTTTTCTTCATTTTAAAGTTAAGAGCTGTTGTTTACACAAATCACATTTCACATGGATTTAAGGCTGTAATGACTTTGAATGTTTACAGTCAATTCGGCTGCTCAATACAAAGACATGGAAGATTCTTTTCTGGCAATTAGAAAATCTACTAGTGTTATGTTTGTTTGTGTTTTGTTTGTTTGTTTATTTATTTATTTATTTAACGTGATTTTTAGTTATTTCAACCAACATGTCAGGTATTCCCCCTCACGCTGCATTGCAGATGAAGTGCACACGCTGCGAGTTTCACTTTGTTCTCCGCTTGTTCGGCTGTTCAATACGAAGATACAAAGATTTTTCATATATATACAATTTCACTGACTAATTTTTGATTATTTGTTTTTTCCCTGTGATTTTAGTGATGATTTCGATTTTTTTTTTTTTTTTTTTTGTGTCCTTGTACTTCTTGGGGAGAAAAAAGAGTATTCTTACTTAATGCACCATAGACCAAATGTTATTTATTTATTTATTTATTTACAATGAAATAGATCTCGCAGAACCACTATCACATTACAGCACATCGACTATGTGGCTAGTGCGTTCACATTGATTTTTACATTCTTGTTAAAGTGGTTAAACTAAAGTTAGTGCCCCTTTCCTTATTTTTCAGCTTCATCTGACAAGCTGTCATATTTTTTTACGGCAAAAGATATCAAAGTATTTACTACGCTTGCCAGTGATGTCGTAACACTACCGTAGTTACCATTTAGCAGGTTATCTACCGAAGTACCAAGTGGAATTTTATGTAGTGAACGAAACCCTTTACAGATGAACGGACTGAGACAGGGAAACGTCCCAGTGCTCTCATCACGACATGTATGCACACTTGGAACGCTGCTCGCAAGAAATATCGCTAGTGGACCTAAAATATCTGTTGTACAGTTCTGCTTATATTTATGTCTTTTAAATATTGAGTTTCTTTTTTTTCCCCCCAAGTTGTGCATAGCTATACGTGGCTGTGGGTGTGCGCTTAAGCCGATGTGAGCGTGATTAGAGGTTTGTTTGTTTGAAACAAAACTTTGAAGTGGGTCATTATTCCTTTTTTTTTTTTATTACAACACTTTACTCCACTCACTGTTTCTGTTTATTTGTCTGGTGCAAATTTTGTAATCAATTTTTAACCCACTTCCCGTTCACCTATCGACTTGAAACTTGGTAGACACGTTCTACTCCGATGACGATGCATTTTAAGCAAAAAAATTTTTTTGGAAAAATTCAAATTTTAATAGAGATCAGAAAAAAATTACTTGAGCTATCGTGTCCAGTTGCGGAGATAACAGACATTTAGGTATGTATTACGTAATTTAAATATAAACTGCGCCATATATAAATCCATAAAGAAATGTTCTCGGTGGTGGAATGGTATGCGCTTTGCCTTTTACGCCTGACGTCCCGAGTTCAAGTCTCGGCGCGGGCGTTAAAAAAAATTCTTTTTTACTTGAAACAAAAAGTGTGCATATAATTAGCATGGGAAGGCATTAAAATATCGGAATATATCCAAGTGTTATTAAAAACTTAAAAAAAAAATAAAAAAAATTGATTACAAGAAGCTGGGCTGTAACTTTCATTACCCAGTGAGGAAAGGGTCGTTTTTAAATTTCACAGAAGTGAAATTTTTACGAAGATTATTTCCCCCCTCATTTAGACCAACATTCTTTTGTAAATCTTTGTATTTATATCAATATATATTTATATATTCAAGCCTTTTACCCAAGTTGGCCTCAGGACGTCATCCACAGTTGCCAAATAACATGCCCAACCTTGTCATCCTGTGAAAATATTTACAGCATGGCATGAACGAATGCAAATCTGTCATTTAGGCAAAGCAATGCATTGTCCAGTAAACCAGTGGGCTGCCTTTATATTTCCAGTGCCATCTTTCAGTCTGAATTAAAGGTTCATTTAACAATAGCTAAGACTTAAAACCATGAATAATCATTTCAAATAACACATCTGAAATAAAACCCAATTTCTGATTATGGTGGTGAGACCACTTCAGTCTCTTCTTGGAGCCCTGATGAAACAGGAAGCATATACAGTACATACTGACACGACGGTGACATTTTGCTGGTCCATGTGAGGAAACAAAAGGCCTAGGCATGACTTTATTTAGTTACACTAATGCATAATTTATTGGTAAATTGTGTAAAGTCGGGTGTGTGTGTGTGTATGGGTGTGTTCTATTCCTGAGACCCACCATGTGCTTTTCATTGTCTGATCAAAGGCGAGACCCGAGGCCCGTGTCTTTCTAAATTGGTGTGTGTGTGTGTGTGTGTGTGTGTGTGTGTGCGCGTGCGTGCGTGCGCGTGTGTGTGTGCCCTTTCTTCTGGGCAAACAGCTCTCTCCTTAGATCAGTTTACACACAGGCACGCCTAGTGCAATTTCCACCTCCGTGCAACGAAGACTACAAGTGCACTATATCTGATAGTTCTCAGCTCACTGTCTCTTTTTTCATCTCTTTTGTTTCCCACTCATAGAGGTGTGTTTCTTGGTGTCAGGTGGTCAGTCATTTAAGGATGCTGTGCTATGTTTTCTTTGGTGCTTTGAACTACCAGTAATTATAGACTAGTGTGTGCTTACTTGGGTTGTTGGGACGAAGGGTGCGGAGGAAATCTTCATGTTACTTTATAGCAATTGATGTTGAATTCGTATTTATATGAATGCCCTTATCCTAACATGGGCTACTTTTTTTTTTTTTTTTATTGGATAGCACAGGGACTAAATGCAACATGAGCTAGGTTTCCATTAATCTACTTGATCATAATTTGAAACTGCAAACTAAAAGAGCCAGTAATGGAAACGTGTAAAGTTTTTGAAAACGCTCTCAAATATTGCAAACCAGTTTGTACACTCGCATGAGGTGGATTTTCAGATGTTTAAATAAATAAAACAACGTTGAAATGGAAACGCATTTTCCGCATCCGACTCACGTGAAATGACATGACATGAAGAGCAAACCAAACCGCTACCTTTCTGAGAAAAGAGCGCTCTGAAGAGCTGTCACGAGAGGAGAAAGCCCAGCTTTAATCCCATACCATCTCTCAGTGGAAACGCAGGTCATTCCCAATTGTGTTTTGTCAAAATTTTTAAAAGATTCCTTTTACTTTGGGCAAAAATCCAATGGAAACCTGGGTATTATGTATTAAAGTGCAGGGTTTGAATTAGCAGGGAATGTTAATGGGTGCTTAAAAATTTTAGGTAACTCTCCAATTAATCAACCTTTAGTATATCAGATTATATTCAGTGGAACTTCAGTTTTCGTCGGTAATCTGTCTGACAACAATCGGCGAAAAACCGACGAACACCGAGGCAGTGGTCCGACATCTTCAACTGTTTGCGATCTCTGCTTCGTTAGCATGTTCACCCCTTTCGCTACATTAGCCTTCTTTATTGCGTCCTTTTTCGCCACAATGGAACTTATCGTGGATGGCGACTTCCCGTACACGCGGCCGACCTCGGCAATCTTAATGCTACTCTCGTATTTTTCAGTGATTTCCTTCTTCAACTCGATCGTGTTCCTGGCCGCCTTCTTCGAAGGGCTGCTGGCTCTGGAAACTTTATTTGATCCCATGATGGAGCTAAAAGGAAAGGGTACGTTTTCTGAAACTGAAAAACGTAAAATAAACACATTACACCGAATATGCCCTGTATACACAGTAATCACTTACATGTACCGTATTTTCCGGACTATAGAACGCATCGGAATATACGCCGCACCCACTAAATTTTAAAAGAAAAAAAAAAAATAATAATTTTTTTCCATACATTAGCCGCACCAGACTATAAGCCGCAGATATATACGTTGTGAAATGAGAGATTTACACAGACAGATTTTGTAAATGTTTATTAACATACCTTAATCGTTTCCAAACGGTGCCTGTAACACGGCAGTAAAACGGCTGACCGAACAAAACAGAAAAGTCATTAATGTTTTTATTCATCCTCCTCCTGTGCACTGAAACCACTGAAGTCGTCTTCTTCAGTGTCGGAGTTGAAGAGAATCAGAAAATCTCCGTCACACACCTTTTCAGTCTCTCTGTCGGTGTCGTGCTGCTTGCGTCGAGTGCGCCAAAAACTCCCGGTAGCGTCTTCTTCTTTGCATTGACCTCCTGCGTCTGTCACGTTTTAGCGCCCCCTGGTGGCAGGTAGCGAAGAAAAATCTATAGATGTTGTACAAGCCGCAGAGTTCAAAGCGTGGGGAAAAAAGTAGCGGCTTATAGTCCGGAAAATACGGTAATTGTAATATTAGCACTCGCAATCAATAAAAAAAAAAAAAGCACAAAAACACTGGAAAGCACTGGAATTGTTTGACTAGACGCGCGGTGTGATTGCTCATGCAACAAGAAACAACGCAGCGAGAACGCGGGGGCACGGCGACGAAATCCAGGACAGAATTTTAGTGGAAAGAACCGACGAAAACCGAAGTCAATGAAACCCGAGGTACCACCGTTCTTGAGATCTAGACATGGTGCTCCTTTGTATGAGCTTAGATCCTTCAATAAACGGTATTACATAGAGAGCAGGTGGAAATACAAAGCTTATCTCCTAGACCTAATTAGAAAGTCATGCCTTTTGAGGTTCAGTAGAATTGGTGTTTCTACTTCTGCTACTCTATTTGAAAAGACTCGTCGTGGAGCCTTATTTGTCGTGAGTTCACGGGAGCACACATTTGCTGAGCTGACTGCTGATCTCTGATGGATTGTGAGTGGTGCTTTTACCTCTGATGAACCTTCAGTAAAGGGACTTGGGGCCGGCGGAGTGGAAGATATTTTACTTCTACATGAAAAGGAGGCATAATTGATGTGAAGATATTTGACTGTCTGAAATGTTCAGTTAGGACACCGCCACAGTGTCTCCAGTGTGTAGCCCAACAGTCTGAAACATTTCTCAATTTTGTGGTTTTAGCATCACACCCTAAACTTTTGAATGACACGCTATCGTTTTCCTCTGATCGTTTATTATTATATATTGTAAACCGTGCTGTATTTTTAGTTTCCCTAGTCAAAAGAAGAATCCCGTCTCCGTGACTGTATCGTACACCTCCTGTTTGGGATGTACAAGGCGACGACGCACTGTATTAGAAGTTAGTGGAATTGCAAAATTTTTAAAGCGGTAAATGATGTGGAGGGGAAAAATGAAAAACTTTACCTGGCTAACAATAATAATAAAAATAATAGTCAACATACTTTATTGTTAGCCAGGTAAAGTTTATTTCATTTTTCCCCTCCACATCATTTACCGCTTTAAAAATTTTGCAATAAAGCATAAACGATTTGTGGAGCGAAAATAAACAGAACATTTGGGCCCCACATTGTGTGTGAAATGTCACTTTGTAGATATTACTTTCTTGTTTATACAGGGCGTCCGTAAAAAGTCTGGACACATAGGATAATCGGATATTTTTCATTTAGTTCAACTGTTTTGTAATTTTGTAAAATGCATCAACATTTGCATTGCACATGATGGAAATCATATTGAAGATGTTCTTTGAATAAAAAGTTGTATTCTTGATTTTTACCTATGGGTCCAGACTTTACGGACACCTTGTAGAACTGTTTTATAAAAGCAGTGTTGTTTGAGCAAGAGTGTGTTTTACTGAGTATTATCACGTGTGTGTGTGAGTGTGTGTGTGTGTGTGTGTGTGTGTGTGTGTGTGTGAGATATTGCTCAGCTGTAGCTGTGTGACTGGTAATAGGGACATGACCTGCTTCTTATTTTCACCAGAATATAATTTAAAAGTCCCTACCAGTCGAAACCAGCTGCTTATCAGTTTTGTCGCATAAAGAAATAAAAACAGCCACACCGTTATGATGAACTCTTCAGTCTTGAGTGTGACAAGTAAGCCCCCTTGAGTGGCAGTTGATCCTGAAATAATGAACGTCCAGGGTTTTACGCTACATTCATAGCTGAGCAAAGACAATAGCTTGTCGACCACAGGGACAATCTTGTGCAGTAACGAGACCACAAAAGTAGGGTTTTTAGAATAAACTGGAAGGCTGACAGCACTGTAAGCAACTCAAAACAGAAGATATTTATGTATTTTAACTGTTCAGGAAGGTTCGGCTGTACAATGATATCTTGATTTAGCTAAGTGCCTTTTGTTGATCTTCCTCAAAATTTGGGCCTCACGGAGAGCTGTGGTCGCAATTGTTTTCATAGGAACTAGAGGAGGACCACCAGAATAGTCCCAGCAGGGTTTTTGGATGAGGACAAGGGTGAATTTTGGCTTATGAGTACATAATATTTAGTAAGCTGTTTCAGAAAGAAATTTTTCAAGGATACCATAGGAAGCATATTTACCCTTTATTACAACCTGAATTCCAGAAAGGTTGGGACGTTCTTTAAAGTTGAATAAAATGAAAACTAAAAGACTTTCAAATGACATGAGCCACTAGTTTATTCACAACAGAACATATTTAACATAACAAATGTTCAAACTGTGAAATTGGACACCTTTATCCACTAAATGAGCACATTTCAAATTTGATGCCTGCTACAGGTCCCAAAAAAGTTGGCAC
>JAQMCW010118124.1:0-17101 GCA_030068335.1 Chrysichthys cranchii | reverse complement strand
GTGTGTGTGTGTGTGTGTGTGTGTGTGTGTGTGTGTGTGTGTGTGTGTGTGTGTGTGTGTGTGTGTGTGTAATAAAATCTGACGCAATAAAACTGAGCCATGTAAAATTGCTTGTGACACCAAGTAGCCCTGTGTAACACTATACACTGACCTAAGTAAGAATTTAGGGAACTATTAAGATTAGCCATTCATGAGCCGTCCCATGAATGAATAAATGGATGCAAACTGAGACAGTATAAATGTTTTTTTTTTCTGTTTGTATTTATATTTGTATTGAATTTGTACTCTCTCTTGGTCTGATGCTTCTAATAATAATTCTAATAATACTAACAAAGATACAAGGTCCTCGGAAGGGGGCAGGAGGTGGTGAGCCAAAAAAAAAAAACCCCAAAAATATATTAATTATAATAAGGTTATGCAGGACAATATTCTGATTACTGTTATAACCCCAATAAAGTCAAAGCATATTACTTTATCATTTTAAGTTGTGAAATGTACCACAGTATAATTCGGTAATAGTAAAAAAAAACTGGTGCCAAATGCAAAATTAGTAGTCAGCTTATTTTTAAGTGTCTTTTAGTGTCTATATTAGGTACAAGGTACAGTGTATCATGGTAAGTGGTTACATTAGCAGGAGCAGTTATTTAAACTATCTTATAATATTTGACTGTCATTTGTGGAGTCAATGCATTATTAGAAGTTCTCCTGTACATTTTTCCTTCTGCATATACTTGAGCTCACTCAGCATTAAGATATGCAACTCCTTACATTAGAGTTATATGTGTGCTATATAGCCATTCTATACGTTCTATATGGGAGCACGCACATATGCTGTGTTTTCACTCACGCCCCTTTGCAGACCTGCTGTGTGGGGGTTTCACAGGCTGGAAGAGCAAGATGAACAACTAAAGCATTTTGAGCCCCTTGCTGAATTCTGTCCAAATGCCTCTCCCTTTCCTTCTGAGGTAATGGTGTGTTAAGTAAGCAGACTGAATGGGCTCAGATTCGGTCTGGACTGTGCCCTGGCAAGCAAAGAAGAAAGAGGTAGTGAGAGGAGAGGAAGGAGGGGGTTGAGCTATTATGTGCCTTTTTGCCTTAACAGACAGCCTAAGACATGCCTGATTTATACGGGAGGAAAGGCATAATGCAGTCATTAAACTGACATGGATCAGTGGAATATGTGTAAATGTATCTATGAGAGGAAGAGAGAAAAACCGAGAGCTTTTCCGGTTTCTATATATGAGAGGTACAAACTATTCATTATGAATATCTAAACCTGTTAGCTCACAGAATATGGTGGCGTTGATAGGTTTTCGGTTCTCACTTTTGTAACTCCATCATTTTCCTAATAGTGTCCTTGTATTTAATACATAATTCATAATAGTTACTAAATAAGCTGAAGAATAAGTGTAGATGAAAGGGGTTTATGGCTCTTCCCATGGGTTATGATTTTCTAGGTAGGTAAGACCATCTAGGTTACAACTGAGAATGAAAATATTTCTGAGGTTGTGTATTTATTTCTGAATGCACATTGTGAATCCACTAGTAATGTGATACAGTATGCCTGAACAGATGGGAGGTTATATATAAAGGTTATGAAGCCTGTGTTGAGTGCTGATTACTCTCCAAAAGTGTGCAATATAGTGCCTGATACTTTGAGTTAGTGCCATTTTAAAACATACACACATGCATCCACAGCTGCACATCTTATCCTATTAGTCCCCCTGGATCCACAAGAACTGTAGTCAAAAGATGAAGAATTTAGGGGGCTTCCTAGGAGTGTCCTGGTTAAATCCAAAGCCCAAGAGTCTGCCACTACAACAGATGCAAAAATTCTGCAGACAGATGCAGAACACTTGCCACGCCGCATCACTATGTTAACATAAATTTATAGCACTTCCTCTTTCCCAACTCAGAGAAACAGCTGGTTCTGCACTCAGTTACATAACATTGTGAACAGTGATTGTCTTCAGTAGTAAATGTTTGTCTTCAGTTGTCTTGGCTGCCCTGTATCCTATCGCTATTAATTATAATTTGGTTTTAATTTAATTTAATGTCGCTTGATAATTACTCATCGAAACCTAAGCTAATAAAACATCCTTGTATAAATAAACTACTCTGGGCTACACAAGAACCATACACTAGGGGGAAGGCCCCCCCCTTCCCGATACACACCCACACACACAGAGTGCCAAACAGTTAATTACCATCCCTTGCAGCCACTGAGTGTTCTTTTGTAGCTGTAGTAGATGTCCATGGCGAGACACACACATTGAATGTCTGCATTCTTACAGTTTCTCATCTGAACTCAAGGACTGGGCAGAGATTATATATGAGTCAGAAATAGGCAACCGGCCAGCACGGAAATGCAAAGCACAATAACTAAGACTAAACAGTAACAGGTACTGTAGAAAGCATCAGTTTACATGGGGAACATATTTATTTACTAAAAGGCAAAACTTAAAAAAAAACCAAGACGTTTCTTCTAAATCGAGTTCCTACGCCTCATTAGCCAGCGTTTTGATCTTCTAGGTTGCTTTTAATAAGAAATGCCTGGTGTAAGCCACTCCCATTAAATTACTCCTGCTTCATAGTTTATAGTCAAATACAACTGGTGACTTGTCTAGATGTCTAGGGCTTTTCAACATGGACATTCCTCCAGACAATTGGAAGCTGTGCCAAGTCTATGTACAGTATGTGGAACACAACCAGAATATATGGGTTGAAAATTTGCTGCAATGCTCAATAGAGAGCATGCCCAGCCATTTGATGACATTTATGTCAGTCCCCTCCTTATTTTATACCCTCAGCTTCAGCTCAATGTCCTCTATGTTCCAGTTTATTAGGCTTTGGACAAAATACAGTCACTGCCTCATTGGTTTACCCGAAGCAGAAGTACTATTACTCATTTGCTAAGTGCTTGATGCGTACAGCAAGTTTGATGAATGGTTAAGGATGTAGAATAATGTTACGAAGAAAAAAGTGGAGACCTGTAAAAGAAGATGGTCCATGTAGGAAGACAAAAACTAACACTGATTTCGATATTCAGTGCAACACATATGGGAATTATTTGACTGGAATGTTTCACAAATTACGATTTTATTTTTTTTATAGGAAGGCTGTGAGTAATAATTTCTCAAGACTGAAAGTTCAAAGGGATTGAGAAACTGCTAGACAGTTGGCAAAATCAGGCAAAATGTGCCAAGAGTCTAAAGTGATATTAATATTTAGTTATTTAATGATATTTAGTGATAAACAGCACACACACACACACACACAGACCACAGCTATCACCTCAATCAGTTTTTTGCTACAGTCAAGTTTAATCATTTCCTTAAATAGAAGGAGGTGGATTTTCAGTTGGAAAATATGAGCTTGAAAATGATCGTTATATGTAGATATTCTGGATAAACATGGAGGACATCTTTATTTGTGTCTTTTCAGAGAGTCACCTTGAGGTCTTTGCCAGTCCAGGTGAGGATGTTAGCTTGCCCTGCCACGTGACCCCTACTGTTGCTACTTTGAGTCATTTTGGAAACAGGATCAAGTGGACCAAACTTAACGACGTTAACCAAGAAACTGATGTGCTGGTTTCTATGGGTTTTCACAAGATCACATATGGGGAGTTCCAAAACCGTGCTTATCTGCAGGAGACTGATAAAAATGATGCCACCCTGATTATTAAAAAAGTTACCCTGGATGACTTTGGCACATACAAGTGTGAGATCATGCATGGCATGGATGACATCATTGTGAACGTGGAGCTTCGAATACGTGGTAATTATTTTTCCCAGTTTGTTTATGATTATGTGTAACTTAAAGACTAATACGTTTACTTTTTTTTTTTTTTTTTTTTTTTTTTTAATAAAAGTTGTTACATATACATATATTTTTTTATATACTATACATACAGAATGAAAATTAGTTCTTGTCTTTGGCAAAGGCTGTCCTTGCATACACGGCATCAGGGTAGTGAACAAAGAAGAGCCCAAGCTATAATGGAAACAGGCTGCCACAAATGGATGTAGATAGCATTGAAATAGAGATGGCAACAATAAAAGGCTTTCAGAGCAGCAAGTAATTTTTTCTGCATCAAACCTCCAGTAATTTTGGCCAAAGACTTGAAGGAGAGAAGAAATAGCTGTCTATCACTTTGCCAGTGTCTTCAGTCAGTGCTGATATAGTTGTTGCTTACATAAAATCTAGCATATTCACTAAACTCATGAATACCACACATGGTGAATTAATGGGAAAAAATGGCAGGTTAAAACCTTTTTTTTTTTTTTAAATTAAACATTCAGTCAAAGCAGTTTGACTTGCGTAATATAACTGGACTATGTCACGTTTTAGACATTTGTTTCCAAATACGTCTGATTTACAAAATTCAGTCGAACCTTTCTTTAGAAGAAGCATCGCTCTCTTTCACAGGGGTTGTATTCCCATACTCCACACACTTGGGCCGTTACAACCTGAACTTCCACGATGCTGAGGTAGCCTGCTTGGAGCAGGGTGCCGTGGTGGCATCATTTGAGCAGCTCTACCAGGCCTGGAGAGGTGGGCTGGATTGGTGCAATGCTGGCTGGCTGAGTGATGGAACCGTACGGTACCCCATCACCAATCCCAGACAGCCATGTGGGGGAAGTCTTGCTGCTGGACTCAGGAATTACGGCCGGCGTAACAAAACCAGCAGTTACTTTGATGTTTTCTGCTTCACCTCTGGATACAATGGTGCGTACAGCCTTTGGCTAGTCTCTTTCTGCTAAATTTAACATTTTAATTTCCTGGTTACAGCAAGGGGTGGGTTTAGCAATCAGCAATTTTAACAATTGTTTTTCAAAATTTTGAAAAAAAAACATCATATGGCCATAAAACGGTATGTCTGGGGCCTTTCTGTGTCAAGTTTGCATGTTCTCCCAGTGCCTGCATGGATTTTCTCCAGGTGCACCTGCTTCCCCCTACAGTCCAAAGACCAAGCAGATTAGGTCAACTGGCTGCTTTAAATTGGCCACAGGTTTGAATGTGAGTGTGAATGGTTGCTCGTCTCTGTCTTAGCTTGGCAACCTGCCCAGAGTCTACTCCATCTCTTGGCCAAAGTCAGCTGGGATTGGCTCCAGCTTCCCTGTGACCATGACAAATAAATGGTATGGATAATGGAGTGATGGATGAGGCATATATCTGGTAACATTAACTAATGAAGAAAAGAATGTTAGTTATGGGAACCTTAATGTTAAGCATTGTTATAGTATGTGTCTTGTTTACTGATGATTTCTATTTGCCTTCTAAGTCAATATCATACTGTGATATCTTTACAATGAGTTGTCATTACAATTTTTTTTATTGGATTAAGAAAGAATCAGTATTACTAATCTATATGTATTCTATATTAATAACTTTTCTGGTCCTCAGGAAGTGTGTTCTTCGTGGCTCAGAAACTGACCTTCCCAGAGGCCATGCAGGCCTGTGAGGATGATGGCGCTGAGCTGGCGAAGGTAGGGCACATTTTTGCTGCCTGGAAGCTGCAGGGCTACGATCGTTGTGATGCAGGCTGGCTGGCTGACGGTAGCGTAAGATACCCCATCTCCAGACCAAGGATGAAATGCAGCCCCACAGAAGCAGCTGTCCGTTCCTTTGGATTTCCTGAAAAGAAGCACAAGCTCTATGGTGCCTTCTGCTATAGAGATCACCTGTAATGTTCTACACCTTACCTAAGCTCACATACCAACCAAAGAGCTGTAACACACAAGAAAGAACTAAATCATAAAGCATGCAGGTTTAGTTATCATGAGCAAGCAATGAAACGGCAAAATATTAAACCTACACGGCAATTTTTTTGTACTATAAATTCCAAATACACATTGCAAATGGTACAACAATTGTTCGTCATAAACATTTTTTTTTTTTCAGTTTTTTTTTCATCTTGCACAGTTCATTTATGCCATGGTTCACATTTCAGTTGATTTTGTCAACTGTAATAATTTTAAATAAATAAATAAATAAATAGATAGATAGATAGATAGATAATATGAACCCCAACACCCCCCACCCCCACAATTAATTAATTAATTAATTAATTAATTAATCAATCAATCAATCAATTAATTAATTAATTAATTAATTAATTAATTAATTAAAAAATGAAATTTTGACACATCTGACATGTCTCGTCAGAGCACTGGCCACTACTTTTTATCTTTTGTTATCACTTTTAAACATTTTATACAAATATATATCCTTAAAATAAGTGTAACACTTTGAATCATATGTCACGAAATGCAAAATGAATGTATTTGGCCCAGAGTGTTAGCAAGCTGGGTCTCTAATCATAATAGATATCTCTCTTCCTCCTTTTAATTTTTTTTCCATTTCCCCCTGCGAAAAAGAACATAACGTCCACATTTTGTGTGACAAACACATTCTTCCAAGCTTTTATATTTAAATCAGGTAATTGATAACATGCTTTGCATAAAAGGTAAGCAATAGTTTTGTTCAAATATTTTCTTCACCTGCAACAAATTTGACCTTTCTTGTGATAGTACAATTTCAAATCTAAAAAATATGACGAGATGCTGGAGGTGCAATGCATTTTTGTTCTTTGTAGAAAATTGCAAATGCAGTTACAGTGGACCCAGAGGCATATGAGATCTTTAATAAGACCCAGTTGCTTGCTAGCACTTTAAATGACTAATCTGAGCCTTGTGCTTACATAATTGTGAATACCAGCAAAATATTATGTCATGGGTGGGATTTCTTACAGAACACCATTTCTCATTCATTTATTGACTACACTACAGTGACTTGCCACTGAAGGCAGATGTCATATTCTATATTTCTACTGACATGGACTTGTTTATGTGATTGCAAAGAAATCTCCACCTTTTCTGCTTTGCTTCTTTTCATGCACAAAACTTCACTCATTTGTTTCAAATAAAATTCAGCGTATTGTTTTTATATAATTTCCAAGTGGAAAATAAAACTTCAAAAAAAAAAAAAATTAAATGGACTTTGCTGTATTATTTTCTCCATTAGTAAAGTTTGGTTATCGTTTTGCATGTAGGTACTGTAATCGGCTGTATTAGATGCATTGTTGTGCATTATTTCACAGGTTGTACGTACTCTAGAGCTAGTCAAGAGTGCTGACTTACAATTTCCAGTATTGTGGCTGAAAAAAGGGACATTTTCCTTTAAATTCAGTGCAATTTTATTTGTATTGCACGTTTAACAATGGACATATCACAAAGCAACTTTACATAATCCAAATATAAAATTACATTTCTTTAAATTTATCTCATCTTTTAAATTCTGGGCTTCACCATGCAAGTGTACTGTGAGTGCCTGCATGCCTGTTTGTGTGTGTATGTTTGGACCCAAGCACCCTCCAACATTGGGGCATAGTAAAGCAGTCATCAATCTTTCAATTTAAGGATTCACCACATGTTTTATAAGTAGGGAATCAATCCAAAACATGACCTGCTATGGTTACAGTATTAAAATGAACACAGTTATACCAACAATCCTATCAATTACAGGAAGAAAAGAGGTCATGCTCTTGCTTCCTTGTGTTAACAATTACATGATCAAAGCCCTCTTCTGGCTCATAGATGGAGCTGAGGTTTATTGGCCTTTTCTTAATAGTGACTTACATTTTCCAAAACATTAGGGCAGTTAAAGATAGTTACCATGGATTTTTGGAGCAAGTCAAATTTTAAATAAAAATTTTTTTTTTAAAAACCAGCACATAGAAACTTGCATTAAAAGAAAGCCAAGAGTTAGTTTGTTTCTTTTTTTAAATTTTTTAACTGTGCTAGATTAATTGTTTACTTTTCCAACTGAGGAATCCCAAATGTTTCTAGACTACACACACTCAGACTCAAGCAAAATTCCCAAACAATTTCCATTTAAGAAATGATGGAGCTATTATGATAATTATTGTTGTTATTATTAGGGAATACATATAGCTGCATGCAGCAATCTGCAGGGTCCAAGCAGTTTGAGGTTATATCTTCCCCAGTGGCCAGTGAACACAATAAAATAAATGCTTATTAAGATGTGTAATGATAGCGCAATGCTAGTTGTGTGAAATGGCTGTTGAAATCTTACTGGCTGAAGGCAGCCTTGTTTTTTTTGAAGTACTTCAGTACTGATTAAAAATTAATTTACAGTTGATCAAAGTGATGCAGCACTCCAAATTTGGGCTTGATTGGACTCTATTTTCCTGAGAAATATCTATATTTAACTTAACAATGGCCTTTTTTATGATTATACAACAAACATTGCATAACACTTCTTATCAGAATATTTACCCATATATGTTTCAGATTTTGTGCAGTTGCATTGGTAGGCATTCATGGAGTACAGACATTTGAGTGAACGAGCTCCACTCCTCTTAGCTTGATTGGCATGTGTGTTTTCATGTGATTAGGTCAACTTTAAAAATCCACATACAAATTCCAACATAGGTGCAACTACCAAATTTCAGCTCTGTGCAAGTTGCAGTTCCTGAGAAACAGTTAACTGACTGTAGGTCCATCCCCTATTCATGGCCATGTGTCAAACTTTGCAGCTGATCTCAGAATCTTGTCCTTTATGTAATTTTTAATCTTATTCAAATAGAGACAAGTATACATGAGTTAAAGGTGTAAATTGAGTAAATGAGTAAATTAACCTCCGCCTCATTAAAATGAATTGACAGGTGGTGGCCATGGTGTTTAGAAATGTCAACATGTTTTTAATAATTATTGAGTTTCAAACTCTTCTGAGCAGTTTGACACCAAATTTGTGAAGACAGGTCAAAAACCCTAAGACTAGTTCATAATAGTAAGTTTTCCACATTATGCCAAAATGTTTTTTTAAAAATCTACGTGGGTGGCACTACTGTAAATGGTTCTTGAGGGTGTTTTGTTTGGAAGAACCCAAAAACTTGGTGGAATAAAGACCCCAAAAGAATAGACCAAAGAATTCTGTACTACAGAGCCACCATCAGGCTGATCAGGCCCAGTCTTATTACAATACAGTGCCCAATAATACAAAGGAGGAATACATTGGAAAGTGTGTACAAGTGTGGAGTCTCTATGATAAATGCTTTATACATTTCCCCCCAAATTTTGAAAGAGCCCAGCATATAATAAAGTGCTGCTGAAGTGATATCTGTATATCAGTCATATCTGTAATTGCAATATTGTGGCTCCCACTTTCATAAGTAGAAAAATAGTGACTAGCAATACAAGTATGTGACAAAACTGTATGCTTTAAAAGTTAGTTTTTAATTCCTAAAAAAATACTGTCGTTCATATTACTTTTCCCCTAGATGTGCTTACGTTATGAAGGAGCTGTTATTTTACTACAGTACGTTAAAGTGTCAGCTAAACATATTTGCTCTGGTTAAACTTCATGCCAATAGCCATATCCTATCTATTTTATTCATCTGTTATTATTGGACTGAATACAAAATAAATGATGAAACTCAAACTGAAAATGCCAAAAACAAGTCAAACCGAGTGTGACAGTAAATGAGGCATAAACTTCCCCTAACTCTAGTTTGATTAGTTTGTTTGTGTTTAAAATGCAGTGGGTCATTTAGGTAACAGTGTGTCATTTTGGTCATTTTCAAATGCTCTACATTCATAGGTTTATTTTTGTTTTGTTTTGTTTTGGGAAAACAACGTATATTTAAGCATATTTAAAAAGTCCCTTATAATACGTTTTTTTTTTCTAAAGGATTTTTCATAAAGCCTTTTGTAATGTTTAAAAGTTATATATTCAGAGTCAGATATTTTATCATTTCATCATGATCTTTAAAATACAGTATGCTTGACAAACAGGAAAAAATTGTGTGGGTGGGAGGGAGTACATGAACAGTGCATTCTGCTGTCTCTAAATCCAAGGCTGAAGTGCCTATAACCACCAAATGATCTCAGGCGCTACAGTGCATGTGTGTTCACTGCTTCAGATGGATTAAATTCAGAGCCTAATTTCCCCTCAGGGATTCATAAAGTATCCAACAAAGCCTTCTTTGTCTTCTACTTCTGCTTAAAAAGACACCAACGTTACAAACAGTAAAACAAGCAAACACTGACCTTTTATGACTATCATCTTTGTGATCAATCTTTTCATTTCTGCTCTTATTTGCTCTGTTGTACTATTTTCTGTGTCAAAGTTTCACATAACAGAAGCCACATGTAAAACAGCAAGACTTTTGAAAAATACAAAACGAAAAAATACACCATATCTGTGTCTGTTATTAGGCATGGTCAGGGCTGGCCCAAGGCTCCATGGCAAGCAAAATTTGATTTGGGGCCCCACACCACCTTGGTACCACCAAAACTACTGATTTTTTTTTTTTTTTTTATCAATGTTTAATTATTGAAACACTGTAGATCTAACACACCCATTATAAATGTTATTAATTGTAGCGGTGCTGCTTAAATCATACCAATGTCTGTCTGGCATGTTATTACCCTTCTATTATTTATAATCTTAAAAGGTAGAAAACTCAAGAGTGATCTTGCGTTAATCTGCACTTTACTATCCAAAGTGATAGAGTACTAAGTGCCATACTGAACATGGTGTACTGAAAAGTAACAAAATAGACCTACAGATGATCCATTTATTGTGAACAAGTTAAACACTAATTACTTTTGGTTTAAAAAAAAAATACAATGCACAGAAGTGCAAAACAATCAATTACAATTTAAATTAAATAAATTAAAAGTAAAAAGGTGCAAAGCTGCAAGTCCAAGCCACACATCGGGTTCTGGCATTCTGGACTACATTCCCCAGGAGCGTTTGCACTTGGTCACATGACTGATTCTGCACACCTGCATTGAGTTTGTTATGTAGTTAGTTATTTGTTACAAGCCTTAGTTTTGTGCACCACTGTTGTGTTTATGCCATGGAGTAGGCCTGTTGTTCATGTTCTAAGTCATGTCCTGACACATTTATTGTTTTCATTACCCTTACTAAAGTTTGCATTTAACAAAATAGTCTTCATTTGCATCTGCTTCATGTGCACAATTATGAAAGATTGCTCGACTGGCTCTAATGGATGCAGCAGTCCTTTTTCTATTGTCTGCAGGACCAGAGCAGATGGATCTGGCAGAGCTTGCCTGGCTTGAAGCCCACTGGGATCAGCTCTTGGCTTGGCTCCCCTAAAGAATATTGGCCAACCATTGGTGACTCAATGCTTCCAACTGCTACCAAGAGAAGAATAGAGGAGTAGGATAAGCCTGTGGAGGTTACACCTAAGGGGGCCAATGAGATGGCTCCCAGCTCCATGCCCATACCAGGAGTTGATGAGACCGTTCCAGGCACCGTGCCCATTGTAAGGGCCAAGGAGATGCCTTTCAGTGCTATGACCATGCCAGGGGTTGACGCGATGGCTCCCAGCACCATGCCCATGCTCGAGATCAACGTAACAAGCTTTGGCACCATGGCTGGACAGCACCCTCACCAGTGGTACCTGAGCCAGGATTTCAACCTATCTTGGCCATGAATATCAAAGAGGATGTTGTCACCTGCCTGCCTTGCCCCTTTGGTGATTTTGCCTCTCCTTCTGGCCTCACCACAGTCAGTGTTTAAACCTCAAATTTGCCACAGTTGGACCAGCTGACCAGCAGCCCAGAACCCCCCGAAATAGGGTAGGCATGTTGGGAGCCACACCTTGAGGGGGCATGGGGAGAAAGTGATCAGTTCAGTCAGTGCTGAGCTAAGCAGTGCTAAGCTGCGCAGTGCCTAGCTGTGAGTCCAAGTTGTGTTTATTTTAATAAGATAATCTGCATTTGCATCCGCCTCACACTCCCGATCATGACACTCCCTCAGGAAAGTTTCTTCCTTATTAAAAAAAAAAAAAAAAGGCAAATGTGAAAAACGGATGCTGTTAAATAAATAAAAACCTTGAAAAATGACGTATAATGAACAGACGAAACTGTAACAAGATAATAGTGGTTTAAGAATAAAATATAAAGCTTAATGATTATTTTTGAAAATTATATACAGATGTGCAAAAGGTTTAGATTTTTTTTTTTTAAAGACATTTGCTCTTATTTCTTCCTCTTATAAACTACCTCAATATGCCATGTTCTCCTTAGAATCTGAGTTTCCTGAATTTTCTGGAGGCAAAGTTTTTCATGACATAACTTTAAGAGGTCTGCCAGCCAACTTGGTTGTTGGCACTAATTATTTTTAGCTAGCTAGCTTTTGATTTTAATGTGGGAATCTAGCTTCTGTTATATTTTGTTTAGCTAATGCTAGATTAAAGTGATAGCTACAGTAGATAGCTAATGTTAGCCGAGCACAGTGAGAATAGCTGAATGTTTATCATAAAATACTGCAATTTTTTTGCAACATTACTTTTTTTCCATTGACAAAGAAAAGAGGACTGTAAACGAAAGTTAGTCTGACTGATTGACATGACACCAGCTCTAAGGCATCAGGAATTGATTAAACCAGTAGTATTAGCTACTCAGCTTGTTAGCATTTTTATATGATTTACCACTGACATAATATCTAAAATTTAAAAAATGAATGAATAAATAAGTAAAAGCATAGAAAAGAATTCAAGCTCTCATGTAGGACATTTCAAGCTCTCTTGGGGGCCCTCTTGCGGCCACAGGGAGCCCTAAGCAGGCACTTACTGTAGTTCACTTACGTGTGTCAGGCCAGCCCCGGGCAGAGTCACGTGAAATGATGCATGAAACATAATAAATATCACATTTTATGCCATAGCACCTCTTTTGAAATACAGGGCATTCCCCAAAGCTTTGAGTAACACCTAAAGGACATGGAGAAATCTATATTTTTTAGACCCATTATAAATGACGTACATTAGACCCTGATTATTGTTGAAACTTTGTATGCACTTGTGTGACAAGTAAAGTAGCTGATGGTAATCCAACAAATCTAAGCTCGCCTACTTTTGCTTTTTATCCCTGTGCTACTGCTGCTGAAAGAACTGTCATAAAATAGTAGATACCTTTTAGTGATGTTTTGTACTGTGAAAATGTATTTGCCCCCTTCCCAAGTTCTTTTTTGTTTATTAATGATATTTAATCGTGTCTGATCAACAAACAAATTTAATATAAGACAAAAGACAACCTGAACACAATACACAATTGTATGATTTATCAAAGACCAAATTCTTCCCAAAACCTATATCACCTGTGTGAAGAAGTCATCTGCCCTTAGTCATTCAGTGAACCAAATTGAATTGATAAAAGGTTTCAGTAAGACTAGCCACACCCAAGATTGATTGCTGCCATCCCCTCTGAATCTAGACATGACTTAAATACAACTTTTTCATCAGTGTGAAGTTCACTAAAATCCTCAATAAACGGCACATTGTGCCTCGATCAAAGGAAATTCCAGAAGATGTAAGAAAAAAAAGGTGAAATATATCAGTCAAGAAATGCTTAAAATTTCTCTCTGAGATTCCAGAGAACCACTGGGAGAACCACCATGTCTAAATGGAGAAAACTCCAAGGGTGCATAGAAAATTCATCAGAAATGTCACAGAAGACCCTGGAAGAAAATCTAAGGAACTTCAGGACTAACTAATCTCAGTTAATATAAGTGTTCGTGATTCCGACATTGGGCAAAAATGCTGTGCATGGGAGAGTGGCAAGGCTAAAACCACTGCTAAGCAAGAGGAACATAAAGGCTTGTCTAATATTTGTCAAAAAACACATTGATTATCCCCAAAACCTTTGAGACAATGTTGAATGGACTCAGAGTTAAAGTGAAACTTTTTGCAAGTCCTGGGCTAATGCAGCTTTCCACAATAAGAACATTGTGGCCACAGCCAAACATGCACTACATGACTATAATTTTGCAGAAAAGAATGGGCCAAAATTTCTTTATAATGATGCAGAAGACTGATCTCCTGTTATGGGGGCATTTGATTGCTGTTTTTGCTGGAAAAGGTGGCCCAAGCAAGTGTTAAGTTTAGGGGCAATTACTTTTCCCACACAGGTGATATAGATTTTGGGGAGATTTTGTTTTTCAATATAACACAAGATCATGACAATAGTGTATTGTGTTTATTTCGGTTCTCTTTTGTCTTATACCGAATTTGTTTGCAGAACAGAAACAGTTAAGTGTTGTTAATAAATGAAAATGGAGGAACTCTTGAAGAGGGCAAATACTTTTTCATGGCATTGTATATATTTGGACGCTGCTAGGCTACAGACATAAACATTTGTTATGGACATACCTTTAATGTCAATGGTCATATTTGTGCAATTTCCCACTTGTGGGACTAATAAAGGATTATCTTATCTTATTATCTTATCTTATTTACTTTTGGGAAACACTCCTCCAGTGTATATTTCAGGTAGGCAAAGTTACATCCATATTGATTGCTGTCAAGAATGTGTGCCATAGATTTACTCAAATCTGAGGAGTGAAGAAAGATTATTGTGCCTCATGCTGGGCCAGTGTATATTCTAGATGTCTAAGATGCTCCTAATTTTCTGCCTATTAGGTGAGTGATAGAACGGTGAAGAATATTCTGTATGGATCCCTCCAGCCTTCTTCGGAAAGACCTCATCACTGATTTCCATAGCAGGCTATTCTTGGATCAGATTTCAGAAAGGAAACAAGCTTATTGTATTTATTCTTTATGCGTCTTCTGCCGCTTAATCCTGTTCAGGGTCGTGGGGGGAAGCTGGCGCCCATCCCAGCTGACATCGGGCGAGAGGCGGGACACACCCTGGGCGGGTCGCCAATCCACCTCAGGGTGACACACAGAGACAGACAACCACTCACATTCACACTTACGGGCAATCTAGAGTCACCAATTAGCCTAATCCCTTCTGTGCATGTCTTTGGACTGTGGGAGGAAACCGGAGTACCCGGATGAAACCCACACGAACATGGGGAGAACATGCAAACTCTGCACAGAAAGGCACCTGTGCCAAACCCGGGGCTCGAACCCAGGATCTTCTCGCTGTGAGGCCAAAGTGCTAACCACTCAGCCATCGTGCCACCCGCAAGTTTATTGTATTTAAGCAAATTACTAACCATCATATGTCATTTTTTGCACTAAACCCACATTCTCTGGAACTCCAAATAAGCCAGCTTGGGATGTTGGGTGACACCAGGTCTGTTCCATTAATCTAAACAGAGAGGTTAGTAAACTTAGTAATGTTAGATACAGTATTAAGTTTTAACCATGTCTATTCAAGCCAACATCACATCCATTCTGGTCAAATGTAACTTATAGGATAGTACAATTCAACCAATTCACTGATTTTATGACCTCTAGTATTGTGGTACAGCTACTAGGTTTGGAAAAAATTGCCTCCGGCACCTTTCTTACTTTTGTATTGGGGCTTCACAGGGCTAGACAGGAAGGCCCAATTTGTCCACAGGAATTTAACCCATTAACTGCCTTTTTTTCCTGAAAATTTTCATGTATTTCTATTAATTTACATCCAAACAGTAACAAAAACATCTACTTTCAAGAAATATGACTGTTAATTTTTCTGAAATTTCAATTTTTAGTCAAAGTCCCAAATGGGGATCATGGCACATGCCATCTACTGTATTTTTTATGCCATTCAATATATGATCCCCAAATGGGGACCATGGAAGCTAATGGGTTAATAATCATAAATTGGTGGAAAATTGACATTAAGGTTAAAGCCTCTCTAGTCGAGCACACCTATCTAACTTATCATTCTGTACCACTGCATTTAATCTGAAGATACAGCTGGTTGCCTAAACCAAGCCTTGCCCTGCTTGAATTGATCGGCATGTGGCAGTCATAATGTTTCCAAATCTCAGTCAAATTCTTGAAGATAAGACAAAAAAACCTTGAAATAGTTCACAGTTTCAGGATATAGGTTTGTTTATATGATGATTGTCTTGTTCCCTCCAAATAAAATTATGCTTATAATAAAGAATTAAAATTTCATAGCAGCATTCGTTTATGGAAATCAGAATCAGCTTTAATGGACAAGTACGTGTGTACATACAAGGAATTTGACTCTGGTGTATCCAATGCTCTCTTCAGTAGAGAATAGATATTGAAAATTATTTTATAGTTTAAAAAAATAAAAATAAATAAATTGGACATGAGTATGTGTGTGGAAAGTGCATAGTGCAAAATGCAAGGTGCTAGGGAGATAAATATAAATATGGAGTGAAGTAATGTGTAATTGTTTCTCAGTACTGTATATACATATGGACAGTATGCATAGTGTGTTTTTACAGTTTTGGGGTATTCATCATGGTGAAGGCCTGTGGAAAGAAGCTGTTCAAGTGTCTGGTAGTCTTTGTGTGCAGTGCTCTGTAGCGCCTGCCAGATGGGAGCAGCTGAAGCAAATGACTTCCAGTGTGTGACGGGTCTGCAGCGATGTTGCCTGCCCTTTTCTTGACCCTGCACAAGTGTCAGTCCTGAATATGCAGAGGACAGACTGGATTACTGCACAATAGAATTGGATCAGTGGCAGGTTGAATGTATTGAAATGAGATTAGATTAAATTAGAATCTAGTCGACCTAAATTGGTAGTTCTATGTTGTATATTAAACATTTTTTGATGATGCCTCAAATTGTACCACTATTCACAATTATAATTTTTTGATCATTATGCATTTCATAAGTTTAAGTTTTAGCTTTTAAATAAGTTTAAGTTTTAATGAAAAGTTTTTAGATGAATGGCACCTTTATAACGTTACACATAAGTAGTAGGGCTCGGGCAGGGAATAAGCAGTGATGCAAATGTATCTACTGTGTTTATTTGCATGTAGTTAGTCCATTTACTATCATTTTAAGGAGAGGTCTAAAGTTGCCTTGTTTTATGTGTGCATATTTGCTTCAAATATAGCTGTAATAAAATGCAAAAAAAAAAGTTATATACAGAGGTACGAGGATGTCTTTAGGGCATACACCGCTCACTGCTTCCTAGCTAATGTCAGGTAAATGAAAATGTGGCTAATATTAGACAGCTAGCTAGCGAAGCACAGAAAACTTTATGCACATAAACAATATGATGTGTTTGTAGCTCTATTCTGGTAGTATTTATATCAACTACAGTGGTACCTTGAGATACGAGCGACTTGACATACGAGTTTTTTGAGATACGAGCCACGATTTCGTCAGTTTTTT
>JAQMCW010116379.1:0-17123 GCA_030068335.1 Chrysichthys cranchii | reverse complement strand
TGAAGGTCACATGATATAGCTCTTGAGTTTTTTATGTTGTTTTTTTTATCTCTGAATATTAAATAGCCTGACCTTGGACTGAATTGGCTGGGAGGCCCACTCCTGAGAAGACTGGCAACTGTTTTGAAGGCTCTACATTTGTAAATAATCCAATGCAATGTAGAATGGTAAATTTCAAATTGTTTGGATAGCCTTATATAGCCTTATAACCCTTTCCAAATTGATGAGCAGCAACAATTTCTTTTTCTTTGAGGTCAAGGCTGATGGAGTCGAGGCAGGGGACTTGGCCTTGAGAAACCATTGCGTGTTGGCTGTCTCAACATAATTTTTTTCTGGTTCATATGGGCCGAAGAAACCAAAAGAGCAGACCATATCTGGATTAAGGACCTTGTGTTTGACCTGACTTGATGATGAATATTTTTTGGTAAATTGTTTACCAGCGCAGAGGTGCAAACGTTGTCACATGTCCTTAAACCTCTACGTCATTGCACACAGAGTCACACAATCCATTTGAGCATTTGAATTCTGTTTTGTTTGTTTTTTTACAAATATTTTTATTGTGTCTTTCAACATCATGCGTAATAAATTTGGATGGAAACAGTCTGATTTTTGGTTTTTACACCTCACCAAAAAAAAAGATATGCTTCCTCTGAACAAGGCCTCTTACCTGTTGTTTAGCTGAAGTGGTAGCTTGCTTCTGATGTATTGCTGAAGTTTGCTCCCTCTTCAGATCTCTTCTTTTGATCTGTGAGATTGTCTGCTGTATCTTAATTAGAGAATAGATTGAATTAAATTTTCTGAGAAATTTTGATATATTCTTATCTTGGTCTGTCACAATCCCCAAACTCAAAACAGAGAAAAGACTTATTCGGTTCAGCCAAAATCTCAAAAACAGACTACAGAGGGGTGATATCCTGGTAGTCCTGGTGACCTAAGAAGGTCTGGCCAGAAAGCTAATGGTATTATTGCAATTCAGTAAAGGTGGTGATACAAACCTGGTGACCCACAGCAGCCATAGTCAGCTTCTACAGCTTCATGGCTGCCACTGCCAGCTCCTGCTAGCACAACAATCATAACCACAGGTGTTAAACAAGAATTCAGAAAAGGAAATAGGACAGCAACTCCTTAACCACTTTCTTAACTGACACACATCCACACCTACACACATACAGAAGAATAAATTTAAAAAAAGTATATACCGGTAGCTGCTCTCACTGAATGAAACACTAAACTACAGAAAAAGATTTTGGGGACAGGAATAAGAGAAAAATGCTTTAAAGCCTTGTGTAGCAAATCAAACCTTAATTGTCTCTTGTCACGCACATCAGTTTGCTAGGCAGAGATGTCCTGTGTAAAATCAGTGCCTGAATTCATCACATAAATGATGGACTATATTTAGATAGTCCAGAATATAAACTTAATTGCAAATTGCAGATGTTTTCTGATTGTGTTAGCCATTCCTGTAGGCCTGTTTCTACCTGAGTTGCAAAATCTGATCACGCAGATCGCATAAGCATTATCTATAATTAATCCATCTGTTGTCTCAATCTTAGCGAGTCACATGACTTTCTGTGGTTACTTGGCACACTTTGCTATGCAACAAGTTTGATCGATTCTACATATTCTACATATTCGAGAAAGCTCCAGAGATTCTGATCAAACTTTACATGGTTTTGGCAAGAACACAAATGTAATTTAATCCAAGTGTGAGATGAATATATACATTTGTTGTACCTTAAGCGAAACACATTTCTTTTGGTGCATAATACAACCATCGTCTATAAAGACTGCTAAATTGAATGTAACCTCTCTCCTACTTGATGTTGACATTTCACCACTGCTTGTGCTATGTGTGGTTAATTCTAAAATCGCACGAGTTTTGTTTCATCTGCCAAACCACATGTAGTCAACCTTTAGCCCAGAGTCGCACTGGAATGTAACAAACAATACCACCCAGAATTAGTTTAATGGTTACTGCCAGTCATTTAAAGATCGGTGCTCTAATAGAGACAAAAGTCCATTTAATCACACCATTAATGAATCGGCCATTGATATTACACCTGCTGGGTCAGATTCCTGTAACCACCATGCATTTTATAGTTGCCCACTTGTTGTCTGGCGTTGACTCAATTCTACTGCATCCAGATATATCCAATTAGTATCTTTTTTACTTTAACATAAAACATATGCAAACATGTGGACCAGACTTGCACATGGCTATACAGTGTGCTCAGCAGTTTATGTAACCACTGTAAAAATGGGTTTAGAGGACTTGGACATAGGTCTTTATGATTACAGCCTTCCTTCTGCTCTTCACACCCATGAATAACAGGGCTTTACCATGGTGATGCTCACGTGAGACCTGCGGCCTATTACTCTCTGAAACTCATCCCTACCATGCAATCTGTGCCCTCTTGTCTGAGTGCTATGACTGCTATTTCTGATTTAATTAGACAAGAGAGAAGAAAATCCTTTATTTGGATATATGCAGTACCGTACATCACATTTGTAACATATATATTATGTTCAGATATCCCAGCTTGTTAAGAAGTTGGGGTCAGAGCCAAGGATCAGTCATGATACGGAGCTGAGAGATTTTACAGAGCCCTCAAGGGCCAAAGAGTAGCAGCTTGATGGTGTTGGGGCTTGACTTTCCATCCTTCTGCTCTGTAACCCAGAGCCTTTACTGTTGAGCTACAACTGCCCTAATTAACAAATAATTCATTATTGTGCTAGGTAACCTCTGTACTATGTATACTACACAGGCAGTGGTGGCCCTTTGCTGTGCTGTGGTAAGTGGGGAAACTTTCACTTGATTTATCTTGATGATAAATCTCCTGATTTATTGCAAAGTTTCTGTGGATAATCCAGACTTGATCATTAAGATTGATGGTTCCTGTTCTAAGCCTAATGACTCTACTATACTGACAGGATATGTGACAAATCATGATGTTTAAGTGCATGCATTACCACATGGTATTTCAGGTTCACTCGACCACCAAAGTTTCTCTTGGCAATGCTAGAGCAAATGTTAAGCATGCTGCACACTTCCTGTGTGATGGGAGCACCCAAACACACAGGCACACCTCAGAGTGATTCATTTTATCATTCATGAATTTTTTTTGGAAAATTGCATGGAAATGGTTTTCATACACCATACCAAACTAAAACTTTCCACCCAACTTATAGAATTGTGAATTTTCTTTGCACTCATGCATATGTTGAGTGGCAATCATCTGTAAATTACCAGGTGCATGCACGGCAAACGGTTTTAGATTTTCTGACAGCAATTAAACTTTTCTCCTGTCATAGTGAGGCATTTATGTGTTTGACACACATAATATAGGCAAATAATAAACAGAAATATTTAGTGCATGACAAACTTATCCCTCTATGGCATGAATATTTTATTTTAGATGGGAAAAAATATTTTCCCCTAGTTTTTGGGAGTTTTGGGGTCCCTTTTAATATATCAATCATAAAATGTGTCCCCCCTACCTCCCCCAGTCAGAGTTTGGTTTGTTGCCTCAGGGCAACAAGGTGCTATGAGGGTACAAAAACACTAAGGTTTTCTATATTTTATAATACATGGAAATATGCAACAAACCAGCAAAATATATATTACAAAAAGGTTTATTTCAAGATGCATCAAGCACAAATGGTTTATCAATCAGTGGTATAGAGGCTAGCTTGTGTGTGCAGTGTATTTTTGTTTATGAATTTGTGTTCCTGTGAGGTATTGACTGAATCAGTGTTTCCCTTTTTTTTTTTTACAAAGCAAACTCTGTACTATTCTGTATGGAACCTCAGTAAGCAGTTGCTGGTGGATGTGAAACAGAGGTGGACATTACATTTTTGGCACTTGGCTTTCAGTGTACCGTTGCATCCTGGTACCTTGCATCTCCCCTTCTTTTCATCCATGACCATCCAGTGGGTTATGGCATCCAGGCACACATCAAGGACTGGAATTGGTGTTGTTGGTCCTCTTCTCCTCTTTCCTTCATATTCCCCAGCAATTGTGGAACTGGGACTACCTCTCTTGCATTCCAGATACTTTCCACTTTTGCACAAGCTTTCCACGATATACGAATTGAATGTATAAAGCTTTATCTGGTCCTCTTTTCTCATGCCACTGCTTTTGCACTCTCTCCAGTAGAGCAGCCAGGCAGTCACTATGATCATGTCGATAAAGTGGAACATCAGCCGGTGGTACCACTCCTTCGACCTGATTTTGTTGGGGTACAGTGCAATGAGAGAGTCCAGCAGATCCACCCCACCCATATTCTTGCTGTAATCTCTCACCACAGCAGGGCAGGGGATTTGGATGATTTCCTTTTGCTTACCATCCCACCTATCAACCTCAGTGATTGAGTGTGCTCTAATGTAATTACTGAGAAGACTGACAACTGCCCCTGTACTGTATATGTCACCAAAATTGTGTGGCACACCATCAGAGCCAGCCAAGATGAGTATCTTGTAAAATTAGAATAGGTCAGATGCTTCTCTTCACTCACTGATGCATGCATGCACACATACATTACATACAGTATGTTACTCTACTGATTGACCCCTGACCTCTACTGTCTCTCAAACCTGATTCTGGGGCCCACTCTTCCTCACTGTCACTCTTCTCAAGCTCACTGTTCTCACTGTCGGAAGGAATAAACCTAACTGCTTGATCATGTTCTTTCCACCCATAAAATGTTTCTGCATCCATTTTCTGAGAGTAATAGAAGATAGAACAGCAAAAACATTGATTATGGTTATAATGATGCATCCCAGCACATCTCCATCCATTATTCATTTCCATCCATGTTATTGCCCAAACAAAAGCGGTCTAAATGCACAATGATGCCATGAGGCAACAAATAAAAAACCACAGTTTTAGTATATAAACGAAGACAAAATATATCGTTATTCATTCAAATATGCTTCTACTCATCTTCTGCTGCTGCTTAATCCTGGTCAGGGTCGCAGGGGGAAGCTGGTGAGAGGCGGGACACGCCCTGGGCAGGCCACCAATCCACCGCAGGGCAACACACAGAGACAGACAACCATTCACACCTACGGGCAATTTAGAGTCGCCAATTAGCCTAATCCCCTCTGTGCATGTCTTTGGACTGTGGGAGGAAACCCACGCGAACACGGGGAGAACATGCAAACTCCACACAAGAAGGCACCCGTGCCGAACCCGGGGCTCGAACCCAGGACCTACTGGCTGTGAGGTGACAGTACTAACCACTCATCCACCATGCCACCCCACATCATACATATTATTTTTACAATTTTTTTTAAAATGAAAACATGCTAAAAAGAGATGTTTATCTTGCCTTTTGCTGGGACTGTGTCCAATCTGGCTGTGATTCCTGAAAAGACTGCTCCACCCCCAGACAAAAGGTCACACCCACTTTCAACTCATGTTTCATTGGTCACAGACTTGTCTTGTTACCTTTTATGTGAAGTTTTATTGAAAAAAATTTAAAGGGGCAGTGTGTGGGCCAAAAATGTGGTTTGTTGCCTGAGGGCAACAGTATGCCATAGAGGGTTATTGAAGGTCTTTTTGAAGGACTTATCAAATGTCATTTTAATTGAATGCTAAATTAATATATCAGCCTCAATCCTTACCATTACTATGTATGCTCTTCCTTACTTTGGCCCTTCACCCTCCTTTTGAACAGGCCATCAGCAAGAGACCTCCAGACTCCTCTGTTCTGTGCCTTTGTCTCTAACTGGTTGCAGATGAGGCTCATTCTCTTGATGTCTGCCTGTACGTCTCTCTGCCAGGTATTTCTCAGCCAGCCTCTCTTTCACTTCTCTTAAGGGTTCAATGTCAGGGCCTGTCTGGTGATATTTTACACTGGCTTTTGTAGTGCCCAATCCATTCCCAGCCTCTTCTTCCTGTTTCACTTTCTGCTGGCAGTTGTGGGATCTTCACCAAAATCAATTCATGGAAGATTTTATCTGGCCAGTTGATCATGAGGATTCTACTTAGACAGCTGTTAATAAACATCTGCACTTTGTTAAGGGTAGCTGTTGTCTCTGCACCATGTAGCATCAAAATGTCTGACTTTGGTTCATTGTGACAGCACTCTAAACTCTATGTGTTCTTGAGCTGTAGTAAGGCTGTCCTGACCTTTCCTATCCTTGCTTTGACGTCCGCATCTGTGCTGCCATGATTGTTGATGATACTTCTGAGATAGGTGAACAATTCCACTTCTTCAGGCACATTACCTTTAAGTATGAATGACTTCTGAATATCTTTGTCTTGTCCTTATGAAGACTGAGGCCTGTGCTGAGCTATATGCCAGATTTGTGATCTTGACCTGCATATACTGGTGGTTGTAGGACAGTAACGAGAGATGATTTGCAAAGTCTAGGTTATCCTGCTTCCTTAGTGTCCACTGGACTCTGTTTCTTCTCTGTTCTGTGGAGGTTATCCAATCAGTGGCAAGTAGGAAGGAAATTGTCCCTCACAGATGCAGATCATTCCTTCATAACACTTCTTGATCATGTTGACCAGCTTGTTGAGAACACCAAAGGGTCACAGTGGCTTCCACAAGATTTGTCTGGCCGTACTATTGAATGCTTTCTTGTAATTGACAACATTGACATACAGGGAAGAGTTCCACTTTAAGAGGACTGCTTTATGATGATACAGAGTGTGGCTATTTGGTCTGCACATAAGTGTTTTTTCTTGAATCATGCTTTCTGGTATGGAGAGAAGAGTGCTTCCCCTGTAGTTGGAACATCTATGGAGGTCATCTTCTTGGGGCTCTTGGTGAGGTAGTTCTCTTTCCATTCACATGGTACTTCCATAGTGGCTTTGTCATGAAGTGAGCCATGATGCTTATGCAGCGCATAGTGCATAGGCAGCCATTCGCTGGCAATTTTAGCATCTTAGCTGACCTGTCACTATTGCAGTACCCCTAGCTACAGTAGAAACACATTGCCCCTTGCCCCAGACAGTGCAAACCCCAAACGTATGTCTTGTTTTAATTGTTGCAGGGATGGCCAAAAGAGCCCCTCTTGCCCCCTCAGGATGTCAAAGTACTCCCACTTGTGCTATGTTCCCAACCACAATCCCCACCCCACCCTGTAAGACCCAGCAAAACAGAAGCCATGTCATTACTACTGAACTAAAGGGCAAACATGTTACAGCACTAGTGGACACAGGTTGCTCGCACACAATGTTACAGACTGACTTAATCCCTCTTGAGATTAAGAACTGTAACAATAAACTTACAGTCTGTTATGTTCATGGTGACCAGAGTGAGCATAGCACATCAGATGTGTATGTAAGGGTGTGTGGTCAAATATACTGTACCTACTCAGGGTAGGGCTAGTCCCCAAACTCACTTATCCAGTGTTGCTGGCACAAGATCTACCTGTGCTGCCTGGGCTAGTGAACAAGGCTGCTTGCAGTTATGTGGTTACAAGAGCCATGGCCAGAGAACAGCATACTGCCATATCAGAATTGCCTTATTATGGAGAGAAAGTCCCAGTAGAGCCTACATACACCAGAGAAGAAAGGTGTGACAAGCGTGCAGTCACGCAGTCAGAGGTTGATCCCCCCAGTTTCACTGATGTGGATATAACTGTTAAAGGTGATCTTGCTGAGATGCAGTGCTCAGAGTCCACATTGGCTCTGCTGTTCAAGAAAGTGGAGGAGGATGCTTGTTTTGTCCCGCTCTTGGAAAAGACGGTGCTCTTGATCCTTTACAGAATAACCTCCTGTACAGGCAGAGTGAGGAAGGCTTGCAGCTTGTGATTCCAGAGAAGTATAGGAAACAGCTTCTGGAGCTAGGTCACACCATTGCCTGGGCTGGGCTCTTGCATGAAGACACTCCAGAGAATCAGTAAGAGTTTTTATTAGCCAGTACCTTTTGCTAAGGTCAAGCTCTTTTGCAAGTGCCGTCCCCAGTGCCAGCTAGCTGGAGGCAAATGCCTCGCTCATGCCCCATTAGTACCCTTCCCTGTTGTGGACACCCCCTTTGAGAGGATTGGGATAGATATAGTTGGTCCCCTGGAGAGGAGCAAAGCAGGGAACAGGTTCATTTTGGTAATCTGTGACGATGCCAACAGATACCCTGAAGCCTTCCCACTGAGAATTGTTATAGATAAACAGGTTGCCACTGCCATGTTGCAAGTCTTCTCTAAGGTAGGGATTCCCTGAGAGGTCTTAACCAATCAGGGCTCCAACTTTATTACCAAAACCATTAGGCCGGCCTATGATCTGTTAGGTATTAGGCAGATCATGACTTTGAGGTGTTGTACTGTACCAGGTGGGGAGAATTAACTTTGCAGTGGATTTCCTGCCAAGAATTCCACAAGGGGCATCTTCAGAAGAGGGGGGAAATGTCACGGAGTGAGTTGTGATGCTTGCACAGCACATAGGCAGCCATTCGCAATTTTAATCTCAGTTGACCTGTTGCTAGTGAGTTGCTATTCTTATTGTCAAAAGTGCTTGCGCATTTTATGCTGCTGGTTTATAAGTCATGCTTGTGCTTTATCACTGTTTGCCATGACTTAATTATTGTTCAGTCATCTTTGTTATATAGAGTACAGAGAAAGGCCTACCAGCATTTCGACATAGCGAATGTCTGTGTGACATCTCATCCAGAATACTCACTTCATAGTCGTTGTTATTTTAATTTCTCATCTGTATCAAGTTTTGTCTAGTATCAAGAAATACAAATGAACACACTGGCTGTTAAAAACCTTCTTGTTTATTGGTATAAACTGTGTAATTACATTTCCATTTACTCACCACCTTTCAAACTTTGCATTACTTCCTGGATCTTGTAGCGAAGCCAAGTGAGGGCACCTCTTGGGGTTAAATAGAGGGGATTTGCTGATGGTTGGTGGGTTAAACCATTCTGACAAGGAGGTTTAATTTTTGTCACTAAAACTCTGTTTTTATCTGCAAATACTCTGTTTTTATCTACGTCATTTGGGTGAAAGAGAATGGTTTTGTTCTGTGTTTGTTTTGTTTTGTTTGTTAATTATTTTGCATAACAACAATGTTATTTAATTAATTGATTTATTTGGACAATGTGGTTGTCTAGTGGGCTAGCCATACAGCTAGCCTTGGGCTGTATTTGGCCTCATGGCTTCAGTATGGGAGGTGGGTTGGTGAAGGAAACATGTCTGTATAGGACAGGAAATTTTGGGCAGGGTCTCTAGAGAGATAGCTTGGCAAACTATGTCTTTTTTGTATTTTGGATGTTATTGCACTGAAAATATTAGCACAACTTTTAAAAAGACAAATGAGGTAAAAATAATAATAAAACATTGTTTGTGGAAATACCTGTGGGCCTTTTCGGTCTGCTCCCCTGCTGACCATTCACTCACAAGCCTCATTCTGCAACAGTTCCTGCACTTCCTGTGGTACTTTGGTGATCCAGTCTGGACTCTTCACATACTAAGGTGTCTCTCAGAAGGCCTGTGTTATACTGCTGTCTCTTGCATGTGCTTAAGTGCTTGTTCTGGCATTCGTTAAAATAAAAACCTTATGAAAGTCAGTAAGCGGTAAATCTTTTTGGATTAACAAACTTTTTGTGACCGTAGTGGGATTGTAAATTTATTATATTTATGAGAATCAGTATAGATATTTACAGATTACCTTATATTTACCAAATAGGTGAATGAAACATAAATAATTGATCTATGTGAGAGCAGTACCTACGGTAAAATGAAATGAAGTACAGAGCATCTGGGACATGCCGTACATGCAATGTCATTTGCAATAAATGTCCAGTTGTATCTAATAGACACTATGGTAGTGTTTCCATCTCCATCAAAATAATAACAGACATGGCTTCTAATTGTTGTTTTTTTCACTCAATCAATGTGGTTGTAGGTCATAACAAATGCCTAAACAACTATTTCAAATGCCAAAAAAAAGTTTATTGCATATGTGAATGCTCATGTACAGTGGCGCTTGAAAGTTTGTGAACCCTTTAGAATTGTCTACATTTCTGCTTAAATATGACCTGAAACATCATCACATTTTCACACAAGTCCTCAAAGTAGATAAAGAGAACCCAGTTAAATAAATGAGATTAAAAAAAAAATTCACTTGGTAATTATGTAAGACTAACATTAGATAAATAACTTTCTATGTTTTATGCTAAAATGGGCTGACAAGTGGCTAGCAAATACATCATCCAAACTGTGAGTTATTCCCTGCTATTTAAATTTGATTTCAAAATCAAAGTTCAAATGCCTGATATTTTTCTTTCTATTTTGTTAACAGTAGACGCTGAAGGTTGTCTTGCTCATAATCTTGCTCATGCTGAAGAATCTGTTCAAAGCCATTATATCCACAGCACCGAGGGGTTTTTTAGGTGGAAAAAAACAAGCTGTGTATTTATGTCCAAGTCGAGGCAGCATTTGGCTTTCTTTTAATCTTCTAAATTTCTGACTGCATTAATTGTGTTGACAACCAGACCAAGATGTTCAGCATGATCCAGCAGGATTAGCCCTAATAACCCTTAGATTACTGACCCCTTCCTTCAACCATCCCATGAGTTTTTCTGCTTTTCTTTATTTCAGTGAGTGGACGCACAACCATAGTGGGCAAATATGGTGAAACCGTTGAGGTGCCTTGCAACAAAGGAGACTTCAAACTAGAGGACATCAGAATAGTTCAATGGAAATATGTAAGTATATTCCCATATCCTTTGCCTTATTTTATCTTTATTGGCATTGGTAAGTAAAATGGGCACCTAAAATATGATTTTTTTTTAGAAACAATATAGAAACAATTCAGAAGTAATATATTCAGTATTCAATGTCGATTTAAGCAAGTGTAGTGATGTATACTGAATTTGATAATACAGTACTGAAATTATAGATATTGAAGAACAGTAACAGACTTGCATGCATGCATGAGATACAGCAGAGTAAAGTTTTAACAAAAGAGAAGCAGGTGTCAGTTGCTGATTCTGCCCTTGAACTCAAGGCCCAAATTTTGTTTGGACATATCTACTTATCCATAGGATCATCTTTATTTTTATTACTTAAAGGACACTTCCTGTCTTAAAGGAATGATAGACTGTCCTTTCTCCTTACTTGGTTGAGCGGTTCTTCACACAATATGGATTACTACAGTTGAAAATAGGGCTGTTTACTGGATACTTACTTTACTTACTTACTTTACTACCGAGGCTATCAAGGACATGGGGAAAAAAATCACACGGTCTTTTTGCAGTCTTCAACTATTCAGCTTCAGTGAGTCTGTGCTCACGATAGCCTCAGATTCTTGTTCTTGGCTGACAGAAGTAGAACCCAGTGTGGTCTTCTGCTGTTGCTGCCCATAAACCTCAAGGATCCATGTTTTGCACATGCTGAGATTCTTTCTTCTTTGTTTCACAATATTGCATTTCACAGAAAAGGAAAGAAAACATTTTTTGTTTTATTGGCAATTTTTATCAGTCATTTTCTGATTAAGGAAGGAAAGTACTTCTCTTCTAGCTCCCTTATGGTAAAAAAAAAACCAAACAAAAAAAAAAACCCTTAATTCTGCGAAGCTATAAAATTATATCAACATTGTAATAAAAATCGTCATAATAAAATAAAAATTTGAGTGTAAATAAAATTTTAATTAACATTTTCTGAGTGCACAACTTTCTCTTTTTAATATTAAGTTAATTACTGAATTTAAGGTCCCAGCTCTGAATAGCCCTAAATAGTGGAATCTGTACATAACAGTTTGAAGTGCCTTGGAAGATAAATGAATTTACAACCTCTATGTGACTAGTTTCTTTTATTAAATACCCACTTCTATTCCCAGGGCAAAGCGGATGGCACCAGCGTTGATCTTCTGAAAAAAGCAAAGTCTCAGAATATCTCATTCTCCCAAATTATGGAGTACCAGGGCAGAATTGATCTAACAAAGGACTTTAGCCTGCAAATTTCCCAGGCAAAACTGACTGATCAGAAAAGATTCATCTGTATGGTGGTGATAGGAACAGACATATTTGAATACCCTGTTCAAGTAACAATTTGGAGTAAGTAAATGCTTGAATAATACCAAATAATAATTTTTTGAAGTAACAATGTGTTCATTAAATGATATCTACTCTTTCCCTGCAGAGGCCCCTTCTCCACCCACAATTACAAATCTAGCCAAAGTGATCGAGTTTGGCAAACTAACAATGGTACGTCATATACTTTGATTTTTTTTTTAAGGTGTGGTTTGTTAGGCATTCATACAGATATACAAATACACTACATGTCAAAAGCATCCACCCAGAAGCCTGGAGCAAAATTAGAAAAGCTTATTTCTTTTCACTGGCTGTTTGGCTTCTTTCTGAAAACGGTAACACCAGAATAATTCTTATGGGTTGTGAAAGAGGGTGAAGTCCTTCAGTTGTTGTGTTCTTGATATTTGTCTGTTGTGGTGGACTAAAGACTAGAGTCTGTCTACTGTCCAGATTTTTTTTTTAGCATCTTCTGAATTTTATCTAAAAATAAAGCAGTGCACTGAAGCATGTCAGAATGTTTATGAAGATAGCTAAATGCTAAATATGTATTAATGTGAGACATTCACAACTCAATACGAGAGTATTATTTATTATATGGGCAAATTTTTTTTTGATCACATGCTGGTTTAGAAGGTCAGCAATCAGCCTTCCTTCAGAATATCAACATAGTATCAAGTCTTTATATTGTACTAACTGGTTCCTGAGAATAAACAACTGCAGTGCCCCCACAATGTGATATAAGTGTTATTTTTTACATTGTAGGGACATTTTTCATGTGCCCACAAAGGAAAACTCAATTTTACAAAAAATCTTTAAACAAAAACAATTTGAAAAAATCTGAAATAGCAAAAAGTCTTGTATTTTGTTTTGTTAAGGTAAGGGTTGAGTAAGGGTTAGAGTTATATGTATAGAAATGAATGGGAGGTCAAAAAGATATAAATACAAACGTGCGTGTGCGTGTGCGTGTGTGTGTCTCATTGGCTGTGTGTCTTTGTATCTGTGTGTTAATGAGGACTCAAGAAGTGTCACAAACTCCATGTCCCAGCAGTCTCAACAGCCTACAAATATAGCTGAGGACTACACCTCCAAGCATTCTCCTGTACTTTCCTCACTCAAAGACTCTAGATTATTGATTTATTCCACCTGGTTTTTTTAATTATTGGTCACCTATTTAAGGACTTCAGACTTCACTGTGAAGAATTGTTCTGTTATTAGTCTATACCAAGCTTTTATTTATGTGCTTGAGGTTCTAGTTAAGATTTGTTTTGTACTTTTGGACCAACATTCCTGCCTGGCCTTTGCATCTGCCAGGTTTTTGGCTTACCCTTTACTCTTTGTCTGGTTTCCTCTTTTTATTGAATCTCTTTTGCTTTTACATCTGTCTTCTGTTTGTTAACTGTCTGTTACGAGGTCACCCAACCCCAGCAACCACTCCCTGGGGGGATTTTCTTGATCCGGGGCTGCCTCCAGTACTACCGCCGGACCCACTGGGGAGAAGTTTGCAATCTCTTGGTCGTACCTCACAGTAAGGTCAACACCACCTGTTGGAGGCCACCTGGGGCCCAAAAATACCCTGGAGAAGATCCATGATCATTTCCACTGGCCTGGGATGGTGGTAGAGGTGTGCCAGTTCTGCCAACAGTGTCCACAGTGCCAGTGTACCTCCCCAGCCCCGCCACCCTCATGCCCCTGCCTATCATAGACATCTGTTTTGAACAGATCGGCATGGGCATTGTGGGGCCCCTTCAGAATGAGAGCATGAACAAACTTGTAGTCCTGGACTATGCCATGCATTATCCAGAGGCCGTACCCCTACATAAGACAACCTCCATGAACATCGCCAGGGAGTTGCTCTTACTCTCCAGCCATGTGGTGATCCCTAGGGACATCCTCTCTGACCAGGGTACCCCATTCACACTTCTGCTGGCTGCTGCAAGTGCAGCCCCAAGCGTCCATGGGGTTCACGTCATTCGAGCTCTTGCTCGGGTGTTGTCCACGGGGCCTCCTTGACCTGGCACAGGAAGCGTGGGAAGAGCAGCTGTCTGCCTTCTGCTTTGTCATTGAATTCGCACAGAAGATGCAAGAGCGAATCAAGCACATTCAGCCGATTGTCCGGGAGCACCTGCTCGCCACCCAGAGAGACCAACAGTGGACCCAGTGGCTATGCAATGATTTCTGGAAGCTGAAATCCCTGGTCACTGGCAGTACCAAGTCCTCCACTTCGGACTATGTGGAGCTCCAGTGACATTCTAGTGGCTAATGGACATTGCCTTCCAACCTAATCAAGCTTATGCCGCTGCCTACCTTGATGACATGGTCATAGACTCTGCCTCTTGGCAGGACCATCTTTACCATCTAGGCCAGCTCTGATGGGGTGGACTCACCACCAATCCCCGAAAATGCCACCTGAGGCTCACAGTGGCTCAATACCTGGGGTATAGTATAGGATGGGGCCTGCTGAAGCCTCAGAAGTGAAAAGTAGATGCTGTCTGGCAGTACCCCTGTCCCCAAAGAAATAAACAGGTATGTGCCTTCTTTGGATTGGCTAGCTATTACCGTAGATTCAAGCCTAACTTTGCCTCCCTAGTGGCCCCCACTCAGACTTAACCAGGAAGAGAGAGAAAATCCCCTGGACGGAATGTGCCAATGAAGTCTTAATCCTCCTGAAGATAGCCCTCTCTGGCTCTCCAGTACTCTGGAATCCCGACTTTGAATTACCCTTTCTAGTTCAAACTAACGCAATGGAGATGGAGCTGGGCACAGACCTTTTCCAGGACTTCGACAGGGAAGAACAACCCATCATTTATATTATCCCCAAGCTGAAATCTGCCATGCAACGTTATATGGCAATCAAAAGGGAAGCCCTGGTGATCAAGTGGGCCATAGAGGAGTTGGGGTATTACCTAGCCTAATCCTGTGGTGACAGTGGCAAAGAAAAACTCCCTAAGACTACATGAGGAAGAAACCTTGAGAGGAACCCATCCTCATTTGGGTGACACTGGATAGTGTCATTACAGATAACTTGCTTCTGTATGTGTGTCCTCTGGTCAAAAAGTACAACTGTGTAGCATGAAATTCACTATAGTTTTAACATGAAATCTATTTTGTTGAGGTTCAACTTGTTGAGTGCAAAACTGTTTTTGGGAATTCAAGTCCTAAACCATTGTAGCAGAACTGTGTGTGTCAACAGCAGTCCAATGCCATCTTCACAGTTGCCATCAACAGCTAGTTGTTTCCTAGTGATGATAACTCCAACCAGAAGAAGGACATCAGGATGGATCAGGCAGGTCCAGAAAGTGGTCATGATCACTGGTTTCTCAGGAGTAGTATGTGTAGCTCACCAAACACACCGAGAGGGAGGGAGGGAGGGAGGGAGAGACAGAGAGAGAGAGAGAGAGAGAGAGAGAGAGAGATAGATAGAGATTGTTAGATATGCTCATTGTCATGTAGTGGATAAGAACAGTGTATATTGTGTTGTAAGTTCAAGCAGGAATTCTGGCAGAACTAGCAATGACAGCATACACAAAAGGCAGAGCCAGAAGGTAACACATACTTGAGGGAGCCCTGGGACATAAAGCAGCATTATTATATATAGACATGTAGTACAATCTTGGTAAGATCATTTTGAATATCCTGTTAAAACACTGATTCAGATGAATGGAACCAGTCACCACAGTACAGTCAAAATCCATACCATCAGCCAAATTCATACCCATGTACTTTTTTTTTTTTTTTTTTTTTTTTTTTAGAGTTTTATGCAAATTCTTTGCAGTCAGTGAACGCCTGGAACCCACAGCCTCACCAGACACTGGGTTTCTTCCCTACTGATGCTCTGACAGGCTTTTATTACAACTGTCTTCAGTCTCTGCATGGTTTTAGGGCATTTTGCCTTCGGTTTCCTTCAGCAAGTGAAATCCAATGCAATGCTTGGGTTACTTTTGAAGTACACTTCAGACCATTCTTCCTCTGCTGTGTGGAGCATTGTTTAAATGGGTTTTAAAGTACGTGGCTGAAACTGAGTAGATAATATATATTAAACATACACTATTTTCAATTCTTTTTGTATTTTATAGCTGGCAGAATGTTCTACTAAAGATGCCAGTCCAGTAGCTAACATCACCTGGATGAAGGACAGTGTACCACTCATGGCTGATGGGAAAGGTATAAGGCATCACAAGTTGGAGTTTAAATGACAAATAAGGCTTAAAGAATGTCTATTTATAGTGTGGTTTTTTGCAGTGGTCAACATCATACCAGCTATAGAGACAGACAAAGACACTGGTCTCTCATCGACATCCTCCAAGTTTGAGTATGCAGCTGGGAAGGCAGATATGAACTCCATGTTTACTTGTGCCATCCAGCATAAGAGCCTTTCTTCAGGCCTCATGTCTGCTCCAATGATCTTTGTCGTCCACTGTAAGTCTCTGTCTTAGCCTTTTAGTTCACAGTGTACAACAATATATGCCAGTGTTAATAAACAAATTACTCATCTTAATATTTTGGATAGTTTGGTACATTTTTACTTACACTGGAATACTGGAAGATTACTACATGGAACAGGGATCCTGAAGCTTAACTAGGGTTTGTTGAGTTTTTCAGAGCATGATTACAGCTAGCCTAGCCCTGCTGCTATTTTTCAAAACCTCTCATCATTCATGAAAAATATGTTTTTTTTCATTTTATGATTATCATCTCTCTCCTCCACAGGCCCCAGTGAAAAGGTCAGCCTCCAGGTTGTGTCTGCAGTCCCGATAAAGAAGGAAGACAATGTGACCCTAAAATGTGTAGCTGATAGGAGCCCCCCAATGACTAGCAACAGTTTTGATATAGGGTTGTCACTATTGATTATTTTGCTAATCCGTTAGTTGACCGTTTCCTTCAATAAAAAATCGAGTTGCCAGTTTTATATGGCACCTTGAAACCTGCCTGTACAAACAATTGGGGTTTTTTTTCTAGATAAATGCTACTTATGTGTAGGCTAAATATAAATACCGTATATCTTCTATTAGTAGCCCGGGCGTTTGTTCAAAAAAAATTTTGGACGGCCCGGCGTTTATTAGAGGCCGGCTCTTAATGGAGACAGGCTCTTATTCCCTTCTCAGACAGAATGGTGATGGGTAAACGGAGTTCATTTGG
>JAQMCW010115805.1:0-17132 GCA_030068335.1 Chrysichthys cranchii | reverse complement strand
TTGGGGTTTTTATATTTTTTTTTTTTTTTTTTTTTTTTTAGAATGAATGTTTGTCTTATCGTATCAACGTTGAAACAAAAAAAAAAGGAAAATGGAATGTCACAGAAACTTTTGTCTGCCTTTAGTTAAAGTAACATCACGCATTACAGCACATTTTAGATAAAAAAAATAAAAAAAAACCAAACAAACCATGATGCTTTGATGCATCCCTTGTGAAAGATACAAGACATAGGAAGAACCTTCCCACTTTATTCTATTGTGTTCTGTGTAGAAAGGATTCCTCACGCTCGTTATTTCAGGCGTCTTCGTATCACGAAAGGTGCTTTTGCACAGTACTACACGGGGATCATGGCTGTATCAAAGGCCTCAGCTCAGGAAAACTGCTATAGAGCTTGACTGGTACACCAATACAGGGGGTCCTCAGGTGACAACACAGTCCTGTTCCTACAACAGTTATGTAACCTGAATTTTGGTATAGGTTGAAACAGACCTGAGCCAAAGTCACTTCCCGATCCTAACACAGTTGTAAAATCATCATCTAGAACATAAAAACACAACTAAGCCACAGGAAAAGGAAAAGGACATAAATATGCTGTACTTGTCAGGCTTGTGGGGTTTAGGTGGACACATGTGCAGGCAGGAGACAGCTCTAATGTCCCAAAAAGAGTTTATTATATTCCAAGCCTAAGGTACATAAATAGTACGCAAAATCAGGGTCAAAAACATAAACAGGTCAGGCGAGCGGCGAACAGACGAACAAAGGAGATCCAGAAATCGGAGACAAAAAAAAAGGCACAAAGGTCAGAACCTACAAACATGATAATCAAGGCTTGGGAAGAGTCACAAAAGTAAGCTAATGCTTCGCAAGGAGCATATTAATGCGTGAGTCGGTTTATAGTCTTGCGCGCCAGCAATAGATGTGGATGATGCACGACGCAGCGCCTGAGGGGAAAACCCGGAAGAGCGCATCAGCTGTACACTGCACTGCAGTAACCAAAACTGACATCTGATATCCGGGGTTGTCTCTCCCTTTTCTGATCTCTTTCCAAAGTCTAATTTCGCTCCCACCGTGATGGCTTTCCTCTCCGTCGAAGCACTACTATCTGAAGACTTTCGTTCGACTTACAGTCTGATGACTTTCGTTTAGGAGCCATGATTAGAGCCAAAGAGTCACCAAACAAAACGATACAAATGGAACACTTGCACTTTTTTTTTTTTTTACAGTCAACTTGGCTAACTTCCTCACTCATACGCCACGTTACTGCATATCCTTCCGTCGCGCGCAACCGAACTAGTTCGCCCACGGAGTCCATAAGTACGACGCTTACGGCATAAACCGAAACACGAATGTTTAAAATTTTGTTCCATTTCTATGGAAGCGAGCGTTGTAAACTTCAAAACATCGTATGTTGAGACTGTTCTCCGAAACCAGACTCCAAACTACGTGTTGCTGGCGGATGATGAATGTAGTCTGAAGCGGTGTCGGTATCAGGCACCGCCAGGCTCTGCTGCTGTTGCTGTAACACAGAGTCTCATTTAGTCCGTCCTCAGTGTGTGGAGCGCGCGAGAGGGTAAATCTCCCCAGCTCACAACCAGAGAGAAAATACAGCAGCTGTGCGCGGTAGCCGTCAATCACACGGAGAAACAGAGACGTCGCTTTTTCTCTTCACTATAACGAGCTCCGAGGTCTTATTATAACCAACCCGTGGTCTTAATTCTGTCCTGGATACGCTGAGGATTCCCTTTCCTTGTCTGAACCTGGCGTGCCCCGTCAATTAAGAAGACGTTCTTCCACAGTCGTATTTGAAAGGCATGAGTCAGTGCAGGAGGATGTTTTACAGGGATGCGTTAGTGTTTTTCAGGGTAATCTCGATCCACGGCGTCTGGAGCGAATATCTGTTGCGTTGAGAAAGGGGCACTCATGGAACATGCAGCGATGTGACATGATGTGAATTAAAAGCCACACTTCTTACGCTACATGCTAACGAGCAGGAGCGCTCTTTAAGCTGAATATTCAGCCTTCGCTAATCTCACCCGTGCTATAACACGTACAGCACAACAGCTCGACTCGACCCCGAGTGTGATCTTGCTTTGCTTTTATACAACGGATGTATGAACAAATAAAGGACACTTCAGACTTTATTTTCAGACACATTATGGACAAATGTTCTGTTTAGTTTCGCTAAAGCCCAAGGAGCCACACGGAACTTGGAGCACGCCGGCTAGGTCGCGTACACAGATTTGCGCATTCCCGTTAGAGGGGTTCCTGGTAAAATGGGCATCCCTTCTTGGTTCAAAGGTTGGTCATCATCATCACACAGACTGTCGTGTATTCCGTGTCAAGTCTGCCGATTAATGGTGCCAACGCTACTGGGGTAACTGTTTTGAGTTGGAAATGTTTTTTTTTTTTTGTTTGTTTGTTTGTTTTTTATAAACGCGCAGGACACAAATGAGCACAACGTCCCAGTGCAAAACAATCATCACTCAACCAATCAGATTAGCGGACTGGAGCGTACCGTCATGTACCGCTATGAACTAATAACTGGACGCAACTAAATGCTGGACGCAAGATGGCCGCCGCGTGTTTCCTGAAGTCATATTTCGTATCTGGCATGTTTTTAAAACGACTAATCGATTACTCGATAGTTGAAGCTCCAAATGTTCCCCAAATATCACACGTGAATGCGTTTCCGCCGAATATTCTCGTTCATTCTGTTCGAAGTGATTTCTGAGTAAATGTGTGTGGGTTTTTTTTCTGTTTGTTTGTTTGTTTTTTGTGTGTGTGTGTGTGTGTGTGTGTGTGTGTGTGTGTGTGTGTGTGTGTGTGTGTGTTCTTATCTCAGTACAGGGAGGCATGACGAAATCCTGCTCCAGATATGGCGTGTAGAGATGGGGTTGGGGGGAGGGGCGAGGCAGAACCTTCCTTTAAGATGAGGATCTGTCGATCAAGACGCTTAAACAAACTTTGCTTTGCGTCACAGGGAACAGCGAGTCGGGCCGCGCACGGTACAAGCTGGTGCCGGCGCTGTACATGAGCACGCAGAGCTCCTGATGGGTCTCCATCTCGACCGGATTCGCCTGAGCGCAACAGAGCTGGGATTCCTGTTGGAATCTGCGAGCATCGTTGATGATGTTTTGCATCCTGTCACGGCTGGAGAGGCTGGAGTGAATGCCTGTGGCATGATTCATGCAGCAGCTGTGTGTGTGTGTGTGTGTGTGTGTGTGTGTGTGTGTGTGTGTGTGTGATACCTGTGTTTAGAGGCTCCGTCAAGCTCCGGGAACACATCTTTTCTTTCTTCTGCTCCCCTGACTCCGCGGGGCTTCTGGGAACACACCGCCTCCTCTTTCCTCTTTCGCTCCAGCTAATTTGCAGCGTTTAGCTCGACCTCTTTTGCGCTCCACTAGACCCACAGGGCACACGCAAGAAGCCTGCTTGTTTAGCAGAACGCTCTTGTGCCGCATTTCTTATTTTCACAGCCTTCCACGGCCGCGAGACGGATGCGCTCATAACACTCGTAATCTCCTTGGCAGCGGGAAAAAAACCCAAAAAAACCAAAACAAAACCCAAGGCCGTTTCTGCAAGACGCCCGTCCTGATTTATCTGCCTCATCGAGCCGCGTCCCCGCCGAAACGTCTCTGCTGTCACGTCTCCCCCAGGCGCCATTCCCCCAGATTCTACCAGGCTTCCTCGCCGTGCTAAACAATGCAGGGTACTTTACAGGGATTTTATATTTGATTTGAGATCTGATTTGCCAAACTGACGAGCACCAGTTGTAGGCACAGATGAGCTTTCATGGGTTTTTTTCTTTCTTCTTCTTCTTCTTTTTTTTTCTTTTAAGCGCCTGTGGCTGAAAATACAAATCGTGAGATGGTAAGCGGCGTATTTAAGCAGTTAATCCAAGCAAAGGTCAAGAGCTAAGAGGGGGAGAAAACCCCCAGATGTCTGGCTTTTCATCGTTTGCTTGTTGGGCTTCCAGGGACCTGAGAAATTCAGACTTTGCTCGTTGTTTAGATGCGTACACCAAGATGGGGGATATTTTTTGGAGCATTTTATTGAATTAATTAGTGTGCTTGCTATGCAGGCACGCTATTGTTCTTCTTAAGTTTTCTTCTTCTTCTTTTTATTTTTATTATTCCGTTCACCCGTTTATTCTGCCCCCTAGTCCTCCTAGGGCTTTCGAGCTAGAGACATCGTTCCAACTCTGAGATGTCCGTGCTGATCCGGGCATGATGGCTTGTTCAAATGGTTTCGTTACCCCTTGTTGTTCGTTCGGTATTCCCGTTTTTCCGCGAAATTCCGTGAAAAACCGGCGCTCTCTAGGACCTTGAGGAGTCATTTGTGTGCTTTGCATTTTCTCTGGGGAAATACAGTCTAGTGAACGTTTGTGTCTTTGTGTAGGCTTGTTTTAGTCACACAGCTGTTGAACTTTGTGTTGTAGTGTTACATTAAGGGCTAAAATGTCGGCATTGGGAAGGAGGCAAAAACACGAACACGGAGCCGTGAGGTGGCTTTGATGGCAACATTATGGTTCATGTAAGCGAGCTGAGCAGTCACTTTGGGCTTTACAGGTTTTCGAGTCTTAAATGTTGGTCCTCGAATTTATAAAGTCACTTTAACTTGGATGTATTTTCAGCTCAGAGTCGAAATGCGCTCCGTGTTGCCATTTAACCATAAACATGCTCTTTATCCTTCAAAACCTGCCCCGAGTCTCAAATGGCTCCCTACTCCATATACATGTGCACTACCTAGGGTGTGAAAAGAGCCTGCTTGTTCAATAGAAAGGCGTTTGAGACTCGTCCTGTGTCGTGTCTACGTAGTCAGGCTGTTGGCTCGCAGGTTGGCCAACAAGCTGTTGTGTTTATTAGTGTGCTTGCTGCTGGTAGCAACATTTGAGCGAGCACACTTGGCATTTTCTCTGCGGAAATACAGTCTAAACATTTTACCGCCGAACAAACACATCAGGTAGAGATGTCACAGCGAGGTCGAGATATTATATTACCGATTCATGAGTATTCTGCAGATATCAACACCCCTAAGCTGATCTTATTTTTGTTCTGTTTAAAAAGAAAAAAAAAAGCTTTAATTTAAAATGATATGAAACGAAAACAGAAACACAACTTGCACAAAAGCGCGCAAAAATCTTGCGCTGCAAATGTAATAAATACACGTAGTCCTCAAGTTACGATGGAGAAATGCGTTCCACTGGACCCATTGTAAGTGGGGAATATATAGGATGTCGTAGGCCACTGCTTAGCCTAGCTAAGGTATTTTAGCCTAGCCTAGCTTAGCCTAGCCTACCCAGGAGTCTTTTCCTGTAGAAGACATGCTTTTGCATTAAAATTAGCTCTTGAAGCACACAATAAAATGCGTGATAATGTTCTGGATAGTATACTGATACACAAGAAGAAGAAACTCCGTGAGTTATGGGAGAGAATGAGGCATCGCGCAAGGCGAGTGACGCGTACATCCTGACGTCGTCTGAACGTCTCGTACATCATACGCCGTTACGCTGGCCTACCAGCGATGCCTGCCCGCGAATCTTAAATATTTTATTTTACAATTTTTCACGTGTCACAGTCTTCATCGTAACTCGTAAATCGTATAATATAAGGCAGATGTATATAACAGTGCTGTCAAACGGGGTCATGTTTACGGTGTGCACGAGAAAAGCCCACATGAACGCCTTTCTTTTGCGGGTTTCACGACTCGTGACACGTTTGCGGACGTTTATCTTTGCAGAAATGCCATACTGTAAGAACCTTTTTTTTTCTCCTTTTTTAAAGTTAATATATTGTAATTTTAGTCGTATAGTTGTACAGTTATGTTTGTGATTTGGTATTCCCTACGGCCTCGTCATTTGCGTCATGCCTTCGCATTTCCTACGTTATGTTGCACACTTGTTAGCTTGCTAAATTATTGCTAAAACCTTAGCCTCTGTGGCTTCAAGACCCAAAGGTAACGTGTATTATTAGCTAAGGTGCCTTTTAGCTGTAAGAAATGAGCACAAACTGTAAAAGCCGTGTCTTACGACGACCTTAGTGTAACCAACAAGAAGAACAAGGAGACTTTTCAGCAGCCGTTGTCTAACAGAGGTGTGTCCTTAAAACAACTTTCAAATTTCAAAAACAACAAATTTTATTTTTTTATTCAGCCTGTAGGATTTTTTGCTGGTATCAGCTTGACCGGTCTGTAATCTTGGGTCCAAATTGACATTATTTATAAGGCTGATTTATTTATTTATTTTATTTTTACTTTTTGGATTAAACCCATTTGATTCAAATGCCCAAGTAAGCTAATAACGCTAAAGCTAGTAAATAAATACATGTATAATAGATGATAAAATAATAGATGTAATACTTTGCTAACAGTGCATTGTGACCACAACTGTGACGCACGGACGCCACTCGGAGAACCACGAATAAACAAGGATAAACACGTGACAGGATTTATTACATCCGGCTCTGAGTTTGTTTGTGTATTGTGATAATAGGATTGCACGGATTCCCCTGTGGGATTTGGGATTTTGAGGATGTTTTCGTCCCGTCCCCCCGGGGCCCCTTTATACCGCAGTGAAATCTGTGTGAAATCACATCCTTGACTGTGCCTCCTTTATGCTCTTTGTTTACAAAATTCAAGTCGTTTATATCGTGTTTAAGGCAACAGGTCGCACATCCGGGCCCTATAATCTACAGCAACTAACAAATCATCATCTATACACAACACCGAAAGTCTCTTTGTTGCGTTCATGTTCATGATGGACAAAAGGCAACGTCCGGTTCCTTAACAGTGAATATTTTCACTAAGGTTAGCGTGACGGAATGTTAAGTTCAACCCTACGGAAAAGGCGTCTGTATCACGCGTTCGGCGCTTTTAAAGCTCCATCTCTGAATCCTGTCACGTTCAGCCTGAACTTCTGAGTAACTCTTTCTCGTTACCAGAAACAGTCTTGCTGCACCATGACAATGCACGTCCTCGTACAGCAGCAGGGACAGTAGAGCAACGCGCAACGGCTCGGGTTCCGACGTCTCCCACGTCCTCCTTACAGCCCGGATCTGGTACCGAGCCATTATCACATCTTCGGTCCCCTGAAGGAGGCGCTGCGCGGTCGGAGATTCACCTCTGATGATGAAGTAAAGGAAGCGGGGCTCACCTGGCTTCGGGAGCGGAAGAAAAACAACAACTCTGCAATAATCCAGGAGCTCGATCAACGATATGGCAAATGCATCATATTGCGTGGGGACTATGTGGAACAGTGATATGTGTTTTGCCTTTACTTTTTGATTCTCCCATGTATAGTAACACTCAGACAGGGACCTGAATGCCAAACGCTCCACACAAGCTTTGTCTAAAGAAACTTGCTGTGTTTCAGGAAGATTTTTGAGGTTAATATCGCCTGACTTCCAGAGACATCTGTGCAGATGTTTTCCAGTCTGAGCCCTTCCATGTTGCTAGGTGAGACTGGAAGGTGACACAGCAAATCCCAGGACAAAACAAAAAAAAACAAAAACACTTCCTGTCCCGTTCCTGTTCCAACCCAGGGCGAGCGACTCGAATCTCATCCCGGAGCTGCATATTTATATCTTAAAAAGTGACCTAATGCCATTACGAGTCCCATCCTGCCCGCTCCTATTGACTTATTTTTACCCGTTTTTCTCCTGTTTCACCCGTCACTTGATGAATAGTCAAAGCGACTCTCATCCCGCCGGAATCCCAGAGGAATCCCAGGACCCGTGATTCCTGAGAAAATGTCAGATGAGTAGAGAGAAAATGACCCTTTCTTGTTACCAGAGCGCTGAGTATGGCACGATCCACACGCCATCCTGGGTAATTGAATCTAGCCGTTTGGTCCGCTCCTGACCTTTGACCTGTGGCAGCTGGGTGTAAAGGATTTCATTCACAGCGCTCGTTAGGACGACTTCCTGGGCCGTCCTGTCCGGTGGTGTGGCGACCAGGGAAAGTTAATATGATTTAGGAGAGGAGGAAATTGGTGACTACTCAGCTGTTTGACTAGAGACACTTTATGTATTAGGAAGAAAGCGCGCGCGTGTGTGTGTGTGTGTGTGTGTGTGTGTGTGTGTGTGTGTGTGTGTGTGTGTATGAGAGAGAGAGCGCTGACGGTGATCAGGGGAACATGTCCAGATGGTGCTTTTGCTTGATGTAAGAGAAAACCTCATAACACTGATCATATATCATAGAAAGACTTAATTTGGGGAAAACGAACCCAGTAGCCAGAGTCATGTAATCTCTTCACACCACAGGGTTAACCTTTCAGTAGCTAATGTATTTATGAGGCGTCTCCCACTGCGAGACATCTCTGTGCGCGTGTGTTCCAGTGAGGCAGCTGGAATGCTGAGTTGCAGGAATCAATCACTCATTCCTTCATTCTTGTTGCTGGAGACTAGATTGGGGTATGTGGGCAAGGTTTAAAAAAAAAAATCAATAAATAAAAATAACCCAAGAACTTCCTTGTAGTTTCCCAGCAGAAATCTGTAGACCTTATCTCATCTTATGCACATGTTTGACTCTTGATGTCACTCGGTGCACTTCAGGATCTTACTTCGCGAAGATCTCTCTTCTGCTAACGTCAACGACCTCAAGCGACGCTCCGGGCTGAAAAGGTTTCGCCACATGCCATCCGGGAGCAGTTTATCATTCAGCACTTTCGCATTCAGCCTAGCAGGTGTAAACCTGCCTGTTTCGCAGATGATTGGTTTCGTTATGGGTTTATGTGTTTGTGAAGTTGAGGCGTTTCACATTCCCGCTCTCTCTTTTTATATATTTTATATATATATGATAGTAATAGTGGCTTTTGATAGCCATGGTAATTAGAGTCCAACACCTTAGGTCCATCTCCGTCTCATTGCTTTCCTTATGGAAGCAGAAACCCCCCCGCAGGTGCACAAGATTACCATGTTATTTTTTCCCCATTAGTCCTGCTACTACACACGCGTTCCAGAATCTCCCATGATAAACCCGCGTTCCCGGGAGCACTTTCAGAAGCCATCACTGTCTCAAGGAAAATGAAGGACGAAGACCTCTGTGGAGCCGAGGCTCGTAAAAACGCAGCTCCATCTGCAAGAGTTTCATTAAAGCATACACACACAAAGATACGGATGAACCGAGGAACAAGACAGGGCGAGGAGTCCGGAAACAAACAGATGGCCCGGACACATTCGCTTCAGCTTCAGGGCTTTCTGGTGTAAATTTTACACCGTGTGGCGCACAGCGTTTGGCTTGCACTTGCGTGCAGCCACTGGTCGAGGTGGAGATAAGATCAGGAGGAGCAAACAGTTCTCCCAGCGGTTCCTAACCATCACAAGCTTCCACCCTGCTCATGATAAGCTTCTTAATATTTTCCTGCTATCTCCACACATGAGCAAACGAGATACGATTGTCTCCCCGTAGCACGCTTTTATTTATTTTTTTTCCTCACCACATTGTGGAATTTCCGAGCAATGCCAGCCCAATATCCCACCACCGAGTAGTATTGATCGAATCTCCTAATTGGCAGGGGAAAGGAAGGGGACACAGGTAGAGTAGGGTTGCAACATTCGAGACAGTTGTGCAAAAAAACCCCACTGCTTATTGATTCGGGGAGTGGATGTGCCAGTTAATCATGCAAACTAGATAGCACAGCATGTCACTGACAGCAGAGAAAGGGAGGGGTGGTTTCCTCTCCATCCCTGCTGCTACTTCCTTGTGTACACCCCCCAGACTTGTGGCCGATTTTCAACCGGGGAGTTAAAATAACCACAGACATTTTTAAAAAAAAATTTATTTGAATCCCCTCAGTTTTGCATTCAACAGATATTTAAAGTGCATCCAATCCAGAAGTTCAAGAAAATCAAAAACACCATATGGTCACAGTCACAGTAATTAAAATGATCAAACCACAGCGCTGTTAAATTCTCAATCCTGACAGTCACTTCATTATAAGCAGCTCTGACAGTAGCCCAAGCAAGGAGAAAACTCCATCAAAACTACAGACGTTTTTTAAATGACGAGTGCAAAAGACACAGCAGTTCAAAAGTCAACCCTACCCCAAAGAAAATCATGTTAACGTTCTTGTAGGACATCTCCAAGCGCGTGGGCAAACAGTGAACAGTGCAATGTCCTGAGCATTGCTGCGAAATGAACTTCAACCTGCAATTCGCAGCAAAAGAAGAGGAACGCTGTCCAAAACAGTCTCGCTGCACCATGACGACGCACGTCCTCATACAGCAGCAGGGACAGTACAGACAGCGCACCGGCTCGGGTTCCGACGTCTCCCACGTCCTCCTTACAGCCAGGATCTGGTGCCGAGCCATTATCACATCTTCGGTCCTCTGAAGGAGGCGCTGCGCGGTCACAGATTCACCTCTGAGGATGAAGTAAAGGAAGCGGGGCTCACCTGGATTCGGGAGCAGAAGAAAAACTTCTCTGCAGGAATCCAGGAGCTCGATGAACATATGCGTTCATATGCGCTCGATACAACAAATGCGTCATCTTGCGTGGGGACTATGTGCAAAAGCGATGTGCTTAATGTCTCACTGTTACTTCTGTTAAAGCCGTTACATGTATTTTGCCTTTACTTTTTGATTCTCCTGCGTATAGTAACACTCAGACAGGGACCCGAATGCGAAACGCTCCACATAGGCTTTGTGTAAAGAGACTTGCCGTGTTTCAGGAAGATTTTTGAGGTGTATATCTCCTGACTTCCAGAGACATCTGTGCAGATGTTTTCCAGTCTGAGCCCTTCCATGTTGCTAGGTGAGACTGGAAGGTGACACGGGAGTGGATCGTCACTCCTGTCCCATCCAAATCCCATGACAAAACAAAAAACCAAAAACACTTCCTGTCCCGTTCCCGTTCCAACCCTGGACGAGCGACTCGAATCTCATCCCGTTCCTCGGGAGCTGCTTATTTATATCTAAAAAGTGACCTAATGCCATTACGAGTCCCATCCTGCCCGCTCCTATTGAGGTTTTTTCCCCTTTTTCTCCTGTTTCACCCGTCACTTGATGAATAGTGAAAGCGACTCTCATCCCGCCGCAATCCCAGAGGAATCCCAGGACCCGTGATTCCTGAAAAAATGTCAGATGAGCACACACACACACTGTATTCAATATGTATTCAACTGCAAAAAAAAAAAGTGTCATCATGTTTGGTGAGACGAAACGGGATTTGATTGGACATCCCATCCTATAATGCTTCCTGAAGAGTAAAAATAATTGGTGGGTTGGTTTCCATGGATACATGAAATTTTCTGAGGAAACTGCCACATACAAAGGCACATGCCCAGACATCAACACAGTAGACATTTTCTACTGCCGTAAAACATCCCACATTAATACGAGCCCATTTTCTCCCGGCGCGAGTCCGTATCACCGTCACGACACGCTCGCGTCCCGCCAGTCAGCCACGTACATATGCCTCGTACGTGGAGTTCCAATGTGCTCTTTTGCATGCATATAAATAAATAAACATTCGATTAAACATCTCACGTCAGGAGGCATGGAAAGTTTCCCGTTCCGAGGAAAACCCTAAACCGAGGCGTTCTGTAAGGGGCACATGCCGAGCTCGGGCGCGTGACGTTCCGTATGGAAATACAGCGCGATTTCCATCTCGCTTCTCGCCCCACGTGTGTGACAGTAGGCAAATGTGTACCGGTAACCCGTTCCAAGAGATGCAAACCAGCCACTACAGCAAGACGCGCGGTGTAGAGAAGGTACGGCACGTTTTAGGATGATTTGAATACGTAGTGCCAAAGGAATCAGGGATTTGAATAATCGGAGATGACCTTTAAGGCAGGTAACTGATGAGAGGGTTATTCTGTAATTTCGTGTTGGAACATGATATTCGCATTGTATGGAATGTCCTCGACCAGAAATGGACAACGTGTAAAGCTTATAAAGAACGTCTGAGCACGTAAGATGATAAAATCATACAATGCTGCCGGTATCTACGGCTTAGGTTGGTTTTAATGGGTTTAATTTCAGAATCAGCTTTAATAGCCAAGTACGTGTGTACATACAAGGAATTTGACTCCGGTGTATCCAGTGCCGAATAGATATTGAAAATTATCGTACAGTTTAAAAATAAATAAATAAATAAATAAAAAATTTGGGCATGAAAACCAATTTTCAATTTTTTTTTTTTTCAATTTTTAATACTTTGCTCCACAGGAGTCATCTGAAAACTGTTCTTCCCGGCTTTGGGGTTTTTTTTGTTTTTTTTAATTGAATTTTTTTTAAGCTCAATCAGCGTTCAAACCAATAAGGAAAAAATTTTGCGAACTCACCAAACCAAAATTTGTGTTTTTAGAGGGTTTTTTTCCCCCTTTTTTTCTTTTTCTTTCTTCTTTTATTTAAAGTGAAACCCAACTAAAAAATTGTTTTGGAGGTTTTATTTTTTTATTTTATGATTTTGTTTTTTGTTTCTTTTTGAGATCCTCAAAGGTGTTTTGTTTTTGTTTTTTTTTTATTGAATTTTTTTTAAAGCTAACTTGGCGTTCAAACCAACCACAAATAAATTTTGCGAACTCGAACCAAAAATTTGTGTTTTCGGAGGGTATTTTTTTTTCTTTTTATGAACTTGTTGTTTAGTGTGATGGACACTAGTGGGGGGGGGACTAAAAATTGTTTTGGAGGTTTTCTTTTTTTTTATTTTATGATTTGTTACTCTTTTTTCATTTAACTTTTTGAGACACTCAAACATGTTTTTGTTTTGTTGTTTTTTTTAAATGTTTTTTTATACTTTGATGCATCCATATATGGCTTTCTGGAACCATCACACCCCTGTGGTTCTGAAGAATTGGAGTGCATGCCACGCCCACTTTGGCAGGACTCGCTGTACAGTAGTAGCTTGTCAGTTTGTTCGAAGTGAACACAGTTCATCAAGGTGCCCCCCAACCCCCCACACACACACTGTATTTTCTAACACACTGTTTTCTTTGCTAGCCATCGCTTGGCTAAGGAAAGAAATGGTTATAGTTAGTGTGTTTACCTCGCAAGTGATGTTTTATTACCTTGGGGATGTTCAGTACATGGTGGAGTATCACCTGGACGCCCCGAAACGTTTCTTTCCTTAACCAAGCGATGGTTAAAGAATTTAGTGGTCCAGGACTGTTATATATTCCATGAAGAACCCCGTCTGGGCCACTGCATCACTACGAGTAAGACGTAATCTCTTCAGTTATCCATATTTAGCTACATCACTAAGCTACGGTCAGGTCAGCTAGTTCAAAATAACGTCACTTTGACTTCCTGTTCGCGTGACATCTTGGTGTAGTGTGATACACGTGTATCGTAAGGGTCAGGGGTCATGACTTGACATTTGTCGTATCGAAGGTCCAGTTCATCTTTTGCCATTTTGTCGGTTTTCTCCTCATATGACCTTGGAGTAGGATTACTCTTTCTCTCCGAAAGGAGAGGGGACGTTGACCGAGACTAGATAATCACCACTGTCTGCTGAAGCACGATGGATAATCGCTCCGTCTAATCACACGCTTTGAAAAATCCCCGCACTGATTTCATTTTTCATTATTAATTGGATCCCTTGTACACAAACACCGAAATTAATCTGCACGGCCCGCCAGACAGACGTGACGCGTGCATTCGCGTTTCCTCCAGAGAGATCCTGATGTTCAAGAGAAGATTATCGACGCTTGAGAACATCACTGTTAGGGCCAGCAAATCCTGTGGCCATTTTAAATTGGTATTTTTTTATTTTTTTATTTTTTTTTTAAAGAACAATTTTGGAATAATATTGCAAAAGCGTAGGCCGTCATCGGGATATTAAATTTTAACGCTCAGAGTGCAGACAAAAACGTCTCGCAAAAATGTTTTCTGAATTCACTCTGGCGCGGTTAATGGGGTATTGTGGTATCCGTCTTGATGGATGGCGTCGGTGAAACCAATTTCCTGTGCGCATGGAGGAAGAGCCGATGTAACAGCAGGTAGGATTACAGAGCAGCTTTTCTTATTAAAGTATGAAGAAGTTTGGGAAACATGGCATCAGCGAGCCTGGGGTGTAATGAAAGCAGTGGAGCGTGAAGGGATTAGAGGGGGCGGCGGCAAAACAATTGGAAATAAAGCTAAGCAGCACCTCAGAGGAAACGGTTTGAGAAGTGCGCGGTTGAGGAGAAGCAGCTGTCTCGAGTGGAATGGGTGCGTTCGTTGTTATCTGATACCCGAGGCTTCAGCTTGACCCTTTGTTTCCCTTCCATTTACTTTCTATTAGTGAAAAAATATGTCCCAAAATACGTTCAGCTCGACTGGTGGTGGATTTCCTCAGGCCTCAGGGCTTCCGGCTTTTCTCTGTACAGACTCAGTTGTGTAAACTTTCCCCTGAAACCACAAGTATCCAACTTGAAACAGCTGGACGCCAAACAGAGAGCTCGGAAACACACCCACGCGACGTGCGAGGAAGCATCCAGCTGAAGGACATGCCGAAAAACCTGATGCCACAGGGCCGTGTCTGCGGGTTTGTGTCCGTCCGGATGTAGCGCTCGTGTTTAGCTCGGGCTTTGGCGCAATCCAGCTTTCTTCTGAACAGCTGGCTACTCTGCTCACAGCTCACGCCTGGATCTTCAGAAAAGCTCGCTTTTGCAACCTTATGACACGTGTGCAGAAAATGTTTCGAAAACTCAACAGTTGTCATCAGAACTGTTTACCATGGAAACACGGAGCTATTATTATAATCGGGCTCTCAGATGTTCCTACTTCAACACAAGAACACTCCACGTGTAGGCTATAGTTTAAAAGGGGTGCAGAAATCGTGACACAATAGCCTAAATAATATAGTATAATAGTATGTTTTATAAAGATACAAAGTTCTGAGGAGAAAAAAGCTCTGATATGTGAAGAAGAAAGGTGTTCGTTGTAATATTTCAAGAAGAAAGTGGGATTATTTTGAGGAAAAGGTCGTGTCGTTCGGAGGGAAATCGTAATGGTTCGAGATGCAAGTTGTAACACGTTTAAGAGCCAGGTATAAATCGTACGTTTCACCGACTGGCGCAAAGCAAAAGATGATATTTGTTACGTTTGATGTTTAAATTGTGGTTTTAGGACCAGTGTTTAAGAATAACAGTACAGTAAATCCCATTTCATCCCCATACATTTTGCGCCTCCGTATTCTCGCAGATTTTATTTAGAAAATATCACTTTTTTTTTTTTTTGCAGATTTCGCACGTATTATAAAATATAAAACTTAATTAAAATGAATATAAAATACAATACGGTGTAGATTATATTTACACAAGAGACAAAAAACACGTAGCGTTGTTCACGAAAAAGCGGCGTGGGGATACTGAAAAAAAAATATGGCTGGAGGAACGAGTCTGGCCAATCGGAATGCCCTATTCATTTAACCTCGGTTGTGATTGGCTGCTGGCTACGATGCATACGGTTGGGGAGAAGCAACCAGCATTTGCCTACATCCAGTTCTTAGCCCGTAGCAATAAATGTGATGTTTCTACAAATTCGATACAAAATTCACCTCGCTATATGATCGCAAATGTTTTTTTTGTGTTTAACCGTGTCTAGAAAGTGTTTAAAGAGTGCGGGAGGATCATTCAGGGGCTTAAACTATTAAAAAAAAAAAAAAAAAAAAAAAAAGAGCATTTGCGGACGCCACGCCCGTGTATCACGGATTATTTTCTTTCGCAGGAAGTTTTGGAATGTAACCCCAAAAATGAAACATTGGGGGTGATTATTGTAGAAGAATTAAAAGATGAGGGGGGAAAAAGCCGAAATACTTTAAGAAGAAAGGCGTAAGTCGTAATATTTCTGGAAGAAAGTCGGAAAATTTTGAGGAAACGACCGTGTCGCGTTAAGGGAAGTCGTAGTATTTCAAGAAGAAAGTCGTAATGCATCGAGAATAAAATCGCACGGTTCGGAGAAGACCGGCGTGGCGTTCAGAGAAGAAAGCCTTAATGTCTCATAAGAAGAAAGTCATGAAATCAGGAAAAATAAAATCATCATCCTATGTCAAAGTGGTAAATATCAGAGCAGCACCCTGTGTTAAAATGTGAGACAGTGAGGAGTTGGTGAATTTCAGTATTGGTTTTACAAATAAGGGAATTCTTAATCTTCTGGTGCATCAGCAAAAGATTATTACGCGGAGTAGAACTAGTCGTTAGAAATGACTATGCAAGAAATCACCTTTTATTTTGAAGGGGGGAAAAACACCACAGGAACTTGGGGGCAATGGTGTGTTTTGTTGCGGGACAAACGGTAGGCGGTGGTCACCTTCAAACGGTTGCGTGTGCAGCATAACAGCTGTAGCTCCGACGTCCTCTGTAGAGCACTCGAGCGCACAGTGTGTTACGGCATATGGCTTTGCCATCAGGCTTTAAGTTTATAGGACGAGTCCGCATGACGTAACGGCAACACTGAGGGCTCGATGCCGAGCGTGCATTAGGTCCACTCCTTTTGGCTCAATCATATTTGGATAACATTCTGTGCTATACTTGGTCAACGAATGGCACGGAGGTGTATCCACATGTCTTTCAACACGACACAAGTCAGCAATGAACCGCAGCATTGTATTGGGACTTTATTCTTGAACAATTTGGACTTTTTAAGCATTTTTTAACTTATGATATTTTGACATTTTTCTCCACTACAGAAAACGTCATCTTTAAAGTGGAAATCTACCTGGAATATAGTGAAATGTATTTAGTGTTACAGTAAACCAAATAAGATACAAGATTTTTAAACCTATTTCTAGCCAGTTTACTGATTTATGCTAATAAGTTAAGAACTTGTAAATATAAATGTCTAGAAATAAGGTTCTTCAGTTTGTATGTGTTTGTTGTAATCTCGCTGTAATAGGTAATCCCAGATAAATCTGACTTCGTCAAAGATATTTTCCACTTACGAAGATGTCTTTTTATTTCTCTTTTCCCCCTTCAAAATTTGTGGTGGGTTTTTTTTTTTTATCTTAAATATACAGCGGACCCTCGACTCACAAACTTAATTCGTTCCGAAACTCTGTTCGTGAACCGATTTGTTCGCAACTCGAATCAGTTTTTCCCACTGAAATGAATGTAAATACAATGAACATGTTTCAGCCCTCAAAACATGTTTTTAAAGTGTATTATGGGTTTATGTGTGGCAATAAAACAGAATAAAATTAAAATCACCTTAAT
>JAQMCW010113944.1:0-17164 GCA_030068335.1 Chrysichthys cranchii | reverse complement strand
TGATTTGAAAGTCTTTTAGTTTTCATTTTATTCAAATTTAAAGAACGTCCCAACTTTTCTGGAATTCGGGTTGTATATTTCGTGGATGTACCGCAACATTAAATGTGGCTATAAATGGACTCAACGTGTGACGTGACCTTCTTTAATAAATGTAGAAATGCTAGCATTTGCGAATGCTGTATAGAGGCTGTAAAGGGAATAAAACACTTCAGGGTGGTAATCATTACTCTGCTTTGCGGCATAACACCACCCCATCGTTTATTTTGATGGTTAAATGTTATGTCTTAGACTGTGTGGGCAAGCAGACAAGCAGGCGAATTTTCCAAACAGACAAATATAAATGAAATTGCAGCTTTTAGTTACCTTGGATTAAAATCAGTTTAATCCTTATGACCAATTTCTCACTTGTCATTCATTTTGATGGGTGCTGCTGCTTGTCTCATTTCCATGGTGGTATAATAGGTGCGCGGTTGGCATTTCTTAGTCATTACAGCCAGATGTGAATGCGGAGAAGCCGTCTTCCCCATACTCCTGATAAGACGTGTCACTATGTGGGCATTTCATTGCTAAAACAGACATTGCTGCCAGTCTGTAAGCCATTATGTGATTTCAGATAGTTGTGTGCTTGGGACACCGTTTCTGTGGGTGTTCGTCCTTTCCAGATAATAACCTCTTACAAGAAGTGCTTGTTGTAGTGCTAGTGGTGTGTCAGATAGGTTTGATTGTTAATTGGCTACATGACCGTAACATGTGTGTAGGAAATGTTTATGCTAGGAAGGAGCGCCGTGCATTAAAATCACGCAGATACATGTCAAGAAAATAAGAAACCAAGACTACATTTGGAGAACCTGGACGGTGCTCAATTGGAGAAAGACAGTGCAAACCTGTACCCACTGTAGCCTCGGATTCCTGTTCTTGGCTGACAGAGGAAGAACCTGATGTGGTCATCTGCTCTTGTTGCCCGTTCACCCCTCAAGGTTTTGACATGCTGTGCACGGATGTAAGAGGCTATGGCGATTATCCTCTGACCTTCTCTCATCAACAAAGCATTTCCTTCTGCAGTACCGCCACTCATCGGATATTCTTTGCTTTTCACGTCATCTTCACAACTGTTGTGCGTGAAGATCCCAGGCAATCAGCAGTTTCTAAACTCCTCAAACCAGTCCATCGGGTTTCAGCATGCATGCCACGGTTATGATTTTCTGCATTTGAACGCTGATTGGATAATTGTATGAATGAACATAATAGACTCCTTCATCTCTGTGTTGGTCCCGTGTCGTGCGGGGTCCGCGGTCTTCACAAGCCACCTCGGCATTGTATCATCTGATATGACCGTGGAATACCCCAACTGACGTCTCGCTCTGTCTGTCGTTAGCACACTCACACCAGTGGGCAAATTAGGGTAGCCAAGCCACCTAATGTGCATGTCTTTGGACCGAGGGAGAAAACCAGAGCACCCAGAGGAAACCCACACGGACATGGGGAGAACATCCAAACTCCACACAGAAAGGCACCCACGTCGAACCCGGGGCTCGACTCTAGGACCTTCTTGCTGTGAGGCGACAGTGCTAACCACTTAGCCGTAATACACATATTCCTATTACAGTGCTTGGTGAGAGTATGTTAGCTAGCGTTATTTCTCTTGATCATTTTATAATAGATGAAAGCAAAGGGAATAATCCTGTAATTCAGTTCAGTAAAGAAAAGGAACTGTTGTATTGTCAACTGGTATTTTTGAACACGCTGTATTACTGATCAGTTTACTGTGGCAATCATGTCCGTTATGTCCCGCAAACCTCTATCATACCCTTGTGAGGAGAACAGTTATAGGATTGCTCTCATGAAGATTTGTGCCATTTTTGCCGCCTTCATAATTGACCAAATACGGTAATGTAGACACTAGCCGGGGGGGTTTTTTTTTTCTTTTTTTTTTTTTTCCAATTAAGTTTCCACTCCATGAGCTATAAATCATGTGACAGCTACCAGTATAGGACAGTACAGCCAAGCAACACATCTGTATACCTGGACAGAACCTTAACAACCCACTTCCTTTTAATAAAATGAGCAGAAACACACCTGTGATTGGCTAGCGTCTTGCTAATCGGCCACCAGGGCCATTCTACCAGTTGAAACACGGCCGCCGGTGGATATAAAAACTGCTCTCTAATTCTGTCTTCCAAGTAGGACAGGTTTTACCTCGGGGGAACAAGTGCTGTCCCAAAAAATGTCATCGGGAAAACTACTTAATGGAACCTGGATTATTTTGAAGCTCATAGACCGTGATGATATTGTGCGTATTTAATATTGCGCTGTATCATATGACTGATTATTGGCTCAAGTCATACTTTGACCTTTGAGTGCGAAACTAGTTTCAGTCTGAAAAGGATTATGAGATTATTAATAATCCTCTTAAAAACGCATTCCTTTAAAGCCGTGTGGTACTTGGGACACTTCCCTGCTGTCCGGAGTTTTCTGAGGTCCTTCTTGGGCTATTCGAAGTTGTCAGTGAAATGAGCCTGAATGTCACGAATGCAGCACCAAGGTCAAAGCGAATCGTCGTTTTGGGGCACCTTTTTTGTGCTCCCTTGGTTGACCAGTACGTGGCACGCATAGAAATTCATCTGAAGTCGCTGAGTTATAGTCCTCACAGCCATTTCATGCTTTCTCACCCTCTTCCTACCTTTATATTTTTTTTTATTTTCTCTCTCTTCACTTTATGTCTCGCTCGTACGTAAACGCATAGCCATTGTCATGCCCACTGAACCACTTAGGAATAATTTAACGATCATTCGTATGCAGTTGTTTGTTCTTGTGAACGATGTCCGTGTGCACACACTGATTTCTGGTCAAGTTTATATTTTGTAATCAAACTCTGCAATCTGTTTAATTACTTGCTAAGTAGTTCATTATAAACATAAGGCTTTTTTTTTTTTTAGCCCTTTCTTTGTTTATCTCGTCCTCTCTACCCAAGTCCTGGTTTCACCCTGTCTTGTTTCAACACATTAGACTTCTCAGCTTTCCACTTAGTAAAGGTTTCTATTTTGACACTATTTTTTATAGTAGTAAGTGATCTGATCTATGAAGTGTTTCCCAATACTCCAATTTATATCTTCTTGATTCCTAAATAATTCACTGGGGCTTGTATGGCCGGTATGCCACCTAAACTAAGCCTAATAAGAAAGAAATGAAAACTGTGTCATTGTTTAAAAACAGATCATTATTGATATGGGGAAGTGATGTTTGTTTAACCTTTATGGAAGGAGTCTCCAGTGTCCGAGCTTTGTAACAGTCACGGTGCTACGGAAAGGTAAGCAATAACTGGGTGGTGGAGTGGTTAGCACCGTCAGCACCGTCACCTCAGAGCAAGAAGGTCCTGGGTTCGATCCCTGGGGTCGTCCTGGGCGCCATTCTGTGTGGAGTTTGCATGTTTTCCCCATGTCCGTGTGGGTTTCCTCCGGGTACTCCAGTTTCCTCCCACAGTCCAAAGACATGCCCAGAGGGGATTAGGCTGATTGGCGACTCTAAATTGCCGTAGGTGTGAATGTGAGTGTGAATGGTTGTCTGTCTGTGTGTGTTGCCCTGTGGTGGATTGGTGACCTGCCCAGGGTGTACCCCACCTCTCGCCTGAAGTCAGCTGCGATTGGCGGTGGAAGACGAATAATAAGCAATGACTTGTTTCACATGTCCTACAGCCATTTAACTCCATGTAACTTTAAACCATTAAAAAGTGTGACATGTCCTTTGTTACTAATTTTGAATCTGTACCTGTTGGCTGTGGATCAATTGGAATATCCCAGCTAGAACTGTACGGTTATGCGAAAATAATACATTCAGGGTGGTATCACAACCTCTCGGGGCATATTTATTTTCCTATAACATTATATTCCTAAGTGTTTAATTAGGTACATGTTAAGCAAGTCATCGTTTGATTCGTCTTGCCCTTATTTTTTTTTTACTTATAATTATGAAAACAGACTACCGCCATCCTTGATCATGTCCCAGAGATGCAGAACTTATGTCTCTCTCTCTCTCTCTCTCTCTCTCTCTCTCTGTCTCTCTCTCTCTCTCTCTCTAACCCTTCTCTCTCTCAGTCCCGTGAGCCCCTGAAACTCTCCGAGCTCAAGGCTGAAGTGTCTCCGCGGATCTCAGCAGAGGATCTGATTGATCTGTGCGAGCTGTCTGGCCCGGCTCACTTTAAAATTCCTGTAAAGAGACCCAAGGCTGTCAAAACCAAGATCGTGGCAGTAGACATCCGGAGCAACGAAGAGTATCCTTTAAACACTGCGCTACAAGCTTGCACTCACTCCCTGACTCGCTTGTACGGCCAGAAACTCAGGTCCAGCTCTGTTCCAAACCACTTTTAGAAACACCAGATTGTGGTGAGTGAGGTAAAATAAATAAATAAATACAGTGGAACCTTGGATTGCGAGTAACTTGCTCTGCGAGTGTTTTGCAAGATGAGCAAGAAATTGTAATAAATTTTGACTTGGTTAACAAGCGATGTCCTGCAATACGAGTAGTATGCGTATGCTTCGTCTGCCGAGCCTCACATGATCACAACTTCTCTCTCTCACTCACTGCGGGATTGTGGCTCACTCATATAGTCAACATCTGCGCTAGCACAGAAAAAGCCTGATTCATCATTTCAAATGAGATCAGGGAGATGTGTAAAATGTGGGAAAGAGTGCAAACCTTTGCAGAAAAGCCCCAACTGAATAAAGCTGTAGCAGTGCAAGCGATAAATCTGTTTAATGATGATGCAATGTCGCATTTCTGCCAAATCCTCACAAGGAGGCAAAAGCAGCGATCATTGAATGGTTTCCTTGTTAAAGTCACACGAAAAGAAAATGATCCCAGTGAGCCGGCAGACTGCAGTGATTCTGTGAGTTGTCGTGAAAGTCATCCTACACAATAATCCTCCTCCTGTCCCCTCTCTCCTCCTCTCTGGTCTCACTCACACCAGCCACGAGTCTTTTTAAAGGTAAAGTGCAGCTTATTTTGTTTTATGTATTTTTACTTTATATTCTGTATTATCTGAGTTTCCATTATTCCTTATGGGGAAACCCGCTTTGATATACGAGTGCTCTGGATTACGAGCACGTCTCCGGAACGAATTATGCTCACAGTCCAAGGTTCCAGTGTAAATAAATAAACAAACAAACAAACACAGGACATTAAATGTCACTATACGGTGATCACACACAATAGACAGTGTGTTTATTGCAGGATTATCCGACATTATTTTAATTAGGAATACCCAACAGCTTCGACCTTGTAGGAACAAAACGAAACTTTTATTTTAAAAACCAACTGAGCCACTGATCCATTACTGCTGGGTTACTGCACTCACACACCACCTGCGTTCTCACCTTTAAGAGCTCTGAGAGCTCTGCAATTGCCTGAGTCCCACACACACACACACAGCCTACACAAGCAGCTTAGCCTCAGCACCATTCTCACTCTTATACGCACGTCATGCGGTGCCAGCTCATGCTCCATATGGCCTTCAGTCTGCCTTCATCTTTACCTCGAAAACAAACTTACCAGGAGATTTTTCTCTCTTTTAACTTGTGCTGCCAGAACATATTAAAATATTACACGTAGCCAGTAGTAGATCATCATTTACGTGTCTGACCTAGTTACTGGATTGTTGCTTGTTCAAAGCCCAAGTTCAGAGTTCAAAGCCGATGTTGAGTGGGGAAAGCTCAGCTCTGTGTTATATGAATCTGTAAAGAGTCGAATAAAAGCATCTGTTAAACGAATCACCGTAAATGATACGTGACGGAAACCGAAGTCGTCTTGCGTTAGCTTTGGAGCAGAAACGTCAAACTTAACATCCGCTGGCGAAATCCTGCCCCTGCGTTTCATTTGGCCTCCATGAACTTGGGGAAAGTAATGATGAAAAGCCTTGAAGCAGACTTTTACTCACGTTACAGCAAATATTAGCCTAATAGAATGATTGAGTACAAAGTGCTAAATCAGTGAAACAGTTCTGTCGTCTTTTTTTTTTTTTCCTGGAAGTTATCAATGTTCAAAGGAAATACATAGTCGTCCATGCGTTTGTAATGCTTTGTCAGGTGGTCCACTAGCAAACGAGTGAATTAATGAACACAGACGCCGCCAGTTCATTTTAATAACGACTAACGCAAGCTACGGAGAGCAGCGCAAATTAGCATAGGGTCATAAACAGCTGCGTGACTCCTTCAGGTTTGAGGAGTTTCAGGTTGTCTTTGATTTCCTCCAGCAAATTAAGAACAACGTACCTTAACCTGCGTTCACACTACATTGTTCAGTTCGGATTATTTATTTCTTTATTTTTGCTCAGATCACATTTGCCTTTGATCTTGACGCTCCACGTTCGTAAATACACGCGACCTAACTGCATCGTAAACACGTCTGTCCTGTGAAACGTCACGCACGTGCACGCTGATACGTTTCTGCATCACCAACACCAAAAAACCTATTTGTGAGACGACTCACGGTATCAAAACTGTGATGAAAGGGACGCACTAGCAGCTGATGTATGCATCGTATTTTGTTCTGGAGGATGGCAGACAGTTGTAGCACCTGTAGCTCTCCTCCACTGTTGTTTTGCTGCACCGCTGGTGTTCTGCTAATTTGCGCTATCTTGATGAAAAAAGCTCCTGTAGTGTAAATAAACGCTACCGATAACAGAGAATTCAGTTGTAGCTGTAGCCCTTAACCCAAACCTAACCCTACGCCAACCTTAACCCTACGATTCAAACTGTCTGTCCAATCCTTAACCCTAAGACCTAAAGCTTAAAGTTAACCCTAAAATCTTAACCTTATGTCTCGCGCGCAACCGTGAAGTAGCATATCTCGATAGGTAGCACAAGTCGACAGAACAACTTGCCGGCTAATGATGACAGCGCTCCGCGTACGCGTACAGGCAAAATGCTACGGGACGTTCTCATGCACGGCACATAGAAACCCATCGGACACGTATGGGGTTTAGGCCCACATATAAAAGTTCCTCAAATCTGATTTAAACAGATCAGATTTGCGTGTCCACGCAGCCCAGAAAAGATCTGTGTCACATCAGGACAAGAACTCGTATTTAAGTCACGTCGGCGTGGAAGTGTGAACGCAGCCTTAGCGATCGATATGTTTTGCTAACTTTCCAAACAAATGAACACTAGGGGAGAAAATCCTCTCCCTTCCATCGCGCTCTGTCTTTCCTCAGAGGCGCCTAAATAATAACAGAGGTGTTACATAATGCCTCAATTAGTAGTAAATTGACGAGCACAAACCTGTCCTACAAACTAAACAGCGACATTATGGTCTTTTGTGAATCTGTAATGCTAATGTACTCCATGTTTACTTCCTAGCCCTCCTAAACCACTGACTCGTTTCTGAGCGGTGCCACAGCGCCTAATTGATTTAGCAGAAAATTGTCAGCGTTTGCGCTTCCCCTGATGTGACACGCTACTTAAAAAGAAAGATGATTCAATTACTCCAGGACCCTCATTAGAGAGAACCTCTCTCATTCTTTCTCTGTCTCTCTCTCTCTCTCTCGGGAGTTATTTGGCCTGGGGTTCTCCTGAGCCTCCTCTCTTCTTCACAGGCTTTTGGAGTCGAACCCTCGTTAAGTCCGCGTTCTCTTCCCGGACGCAGCTCTCCTCTTCCTGAGAGACCGGTTTATCTCATTCATGTATCCCCATGGAGGCTTCTCGTTCTCATCTCTCTGGCGTCACTGTGGAGCCGCGATGCTACCTGGCGGTCACAAGGCTGACGCTCAGTGTGCAGACTTCCACTGGTTCTGGAGAGTTAAATAACCTTTGGGAAGGAAAAGACACACTGCACTTAACCATGTGACGTTTTCAGGCTGAAATGTTATTGGCTGTGTCGGTTTGACCCTTGACCTTGGTGGTGTAGCTTCAGCCGCGGTCACATCCCGGGCAGCATTAATGTTCCGTACAGCTCAGTGTTCGGGCCGGACGGAGAGCTCCTGCAGTGCCCCAGCACCAGCACACTGGCCAGCTACAAGAGCCGAGTCGTCGTCATCCTCAGCAACATCACCAAGAACGCAGCGGCGGTCAGTGCGACATCTGTGTGTCTGTCTCGGGCTTTCGTTCTGTCTCTTTCTCTCTATATCTCCTTATCTCTCTGTCATTCCCTGTCTTTCTCGCTGTCTGTCTCTGTATCTTCTGTCTGTATATTTCTAGCTGTCTCTCATCTGTCTGTCTCTCTTTGTCGCTGTCTCTCACTTTGTTTCTTTTCTCGGTTTCTCTGTATCTTTCTCTCTCACTGCCTCTGTCACCCTCTCTTTATTCTCACCTGTGACTCTTCTCCATCTCTCTTACTGTCTCTGTCACAGTATCTTTATCTCTGGCTGTCTCACCTTTGTCTCTCTGTCTTGCTTCATCTGTCTTTAAGTGTCTTTCTCTCTGTATATATATATGTTTTTTTCTCAGTTTCTCTCTATCCGTCTCTGCCACTCTGACTCTTTATCTTTCTCTCTGATTGTCTCGCCTTTGTCCGGATGTTTCAGTCTGTCTTTCTCTATTTTTTTCTCTATTTTTCTGTCAGTCTCTGTCTATCTGTCCCTCTCTGTTTCGGCCTGTTTCTCTTTCTTTCTCTCTATGTATGCCTCTCTGTCTTTATCTGTCTGTCTCTCTTTCTCTCTCAACACTTTCTCTCATTCTTTCACACTATCTGTCTGTCTGTCTGTCTACATGCCTATCTATCTACCACTGTATGTCTGTCTGCCTCTTGGGGTGCATGTGTCTGCGTGTGTCTGTCTGCATGTGTCTGTCTGCGTGTGTTTGTGTGTGTGTGTGTGTGGTTGTGTGTGTGCGTGCTTGTGTGGTTGTGTGTGTGTGTATGTGTGTGTGTGTGTGTGTATGTGTGTGTGTTTGTGTGTATGCATGCATGTGTGTTTGTGTGTGTGTGCGTGCGTGTGTGTGTGCGCGCGTGTTTGTGTGTGCGTGCGTGTGTGTTTGTGTACGCATGCATGTGTGTGTGCATGCATGCATATGTGTGTTTTTGGGTGTGTGCGTTTGTGTGTGTGTATGTTTGTGTGAGTGTGTGTGTGTGTGTGTGTGTGTGCATGTGTGTGTATGCATGTGTGTGTGTGTGCACGTGCATGTGTGTATGCATATGTGTGTGTGTCTGCGTGTGTGTGAGCGCGTGTGTGTGCATGTGTGTGTGTGTGTGTGAGCGCGGGTATGCATTTGTGTGTGTGTCTGCATGTGTGTGCATGTGTGCGTGTGTGTGAGCGCGTGTATGCATTTGTGTGTGTGTGTATGCGTGTGTGTGTGTGTGTGTGTGTGTTTCAGTGCACTAACTGCGGTTGCGCTTGTTTCCTGCAGTTTGCAGCTCACTTGGTGAAGGTGAATTTCCCGCGTGTGTGTGTCCTGGATGGCGGCATCAACAAGATGAAACCCACCGGTCTTTTAACTGTGCCCTCTCCGCAGATCTAAACTCTCCTCTGTGTGTGTGTGTGTGTGTGTGTGTGTGTGTGTGTGTGTGTGTGTGTGCGTGTGTGCGCGTGCGTGCGTGCGTGCGTGCGTGCGTCAGTCAAAAAAAACCATTTTTTTATACTATGTATCGAATATGACATGTGAAACAGGTCTTGAGTTTCTTGTTAAAGTTCGCTATTGATGTCTAAATCCTCATTAACCATAAGGGCATTTCACTGTAAAAATAATTAATAAAATAAAAATTGCAGGAAATTTTACAGTAATTTACCACCAAGCTGAGTTGTCAGAAAAGTGCTGTAAAGTTTACAGTAAATGTTAATAAAAGATATTTGCATGGTGTAAAATAACACATGAGCCAGTGCATTGTCTCGATGCAGGACACGACGGAGCTGAATGGTCTGGCTTTAGGACCAGTTTGGTGCTGCCGGAAGTTGAACACACAACCTTCTGACTTCTGGCTAGTTGACCTAGGTGTGGTGCCTCATTGGTTAAGGCTTTCAGTTGCAATTCTGAAGGGTGTGTTTTTCAAACCCCAGCATCGCTCAGTTGTATCCTGCAACACCCAAGTGAGCTGATGTACTACTGGATTGTGTGTTACTTCATAGCGCAGGAAGATATTACAGTACTTTAATGGATTGCAAGTAAATAACTATAAAATCTGCATTAAATTTTTTTTACAGAGTTCATCTCATCATCTAATATTAACTGTAATAAATGATAAATGAAACCTTGTTTTCTATTCTACTGTTTTGATTAGTAAAAATGATACTCAGTTTGTGTGTGTGTGTGGGGGGGGCGCACAGTGGTGTGTCGCCTCACAGCAAGAAGGTCCTGGGTTCGATCCCCGGGGTCGACCTGGGTGCCTTTCTGTTTGGAGTTTGCATCTTCTCCCATGTCCGTGTGGGTTTGCTCCGGGTACTCCGGTTTCCTCCCACAGTCCAAAAACATGCACATCAGGTCGATTGGCTACTCTAAATTGCCCGTAGGTGTGAAGGTGAGTGTGAATGGTTGTCTGTCTCTGTGTGTCACCCTGCGATGGATTGGTGACCTGCCCAGGGTGTACCCCCACCTCTCGCCCGAAGTCAGCTGGGATTCGCTCCAGCTTCCCCTCGCGACCCTGAACAGGATTAAGCAGCAGAAGATGAGTGAGTGAGTGAGTTTGTGTGTGTGGCTGCCGATGTGTGTTGAAAAAGACAGAGAGAGAGAAAGCCTGAACTGGTGACCAGCTTGAAAAGCAGCCGTAGACCACGGCATCCTTTAATGTACTGCACATTAGAAGTCGTCCTACAACGATTCTCGATTCTGATTGGTCAGAAGGCTGGCGATTCATTTTCAATAACAGCAGCTCTGACAGTAGGTACCCTCCGTGACTCGTTCTCATACGGTCCTGTTTCCATAGCGACAGCTTACACGGGGTCTTGTACAGTGGATGCTTGACATGAACAGATTAAAAAGGTGTGTTTGTGTTGATGTGGTTCAGTTTTGCTATTAAAAAGATGTTTATTTAACATTTATGGAAGGAGTCTCCAGTGTCAGCGCTGTTATTCTTCTATAAAGAAAGTTTTAGACCTTACGTAACATGTAAAAACTTTAAAATGATACACTTCCCCAAAAGAAACCTAGTTCGTATTAACCAGTAATCAGTATCATCATTGGCTAGGGACATTGATTTCACAATCGGAGGCTTCGAAAACATCACCCTGAGGTGAGATTCAAGTAGTTTCTGATAAGCATACATTAGCATAAAACCTATAAGCTTCATTTCCTTGTGCTTCCAACAACATGGAAACAAATGACTCTGTTATTAACATCTAATTACAAAAGACCCGAAAGTAACAAACATCTTCAGGGAAAATGAAAACCCTATAGATTTGGCTTCTACATATGTTGTGACGCTCTCTCTCTGTCTCTCTCTCTCTCCCCCTCTTCCCCTCTGTGTGTGTGTGTGTGTGTGTGTGTGTGTGATGCAATGAGGGACAGTTGTGACTGTCATCTCATAGTCATTAGAGCAAACCGAATCTGCAGAACAAAGTTTTTGTTCCATTCACACGCCGAGCAGCACCAGCACACAGTCTGACAAAAACACACACACACATATACTACCTCCAGACAGAGCAACTCTGTGTGTGGAGGAGGAAAAGAGATGTAGAAATAAGGAAAGAGAGAGAGAGAGAGAGAGGATCTGATTATGACTAATGCAAACGTGAAGATCTTTCTATTAGGTTCAAATGACATGATTTGCCGATTTCTTTCCCCACTTGAACAAGCTCTGCCAGTGTGTTTTATGTGTGTGAGTCTTTGTAGAAAGCTGACTATCAAGATCAAGACTGTCGCAGGGTAGGAAGTCTACACGACTTGACTTGGGTTTCAATCTGAAAGTGAATTTATCAGTGAACCTTCCCAAAGTTCGCCTGGAGATAATTTGCATAAAATCACTTAAAGGTCCACTATGTAAGATTCAACCAGCTGAATGCCCCTCCCTTTTCGAAACGTGTTTTAGAACATACGCTGTCTGTCAGGTGCCTGTAGTGTATACTGTCAAGCACTTACATTCACACTCCCTTGCTTTTCCGGTGCTAAATAATAAATACGATTCTCCATTTTTCAAAATTTGAGTTCTTATACTTGTTAGCCAGCACCAGAAAACACTGATCACTCATTTCTTCTTCCTTGTCTAACTTTCTTCTTCTTACTCCATGTTCTTCCAGTGCTTCCTTTGGGATTCACACTGCCACTTGTAAAAACACACAACGCAGAAGGTGCTCTATAGGGATTTGTCCATTCTAGGCTACTGTAGCATCGCAGCATGGCGGCTCCGTATAGGTGGACCCGCTCCCTATGTAGATATAAGGGGCTCATTCAAAGCTTATAAAAACACAACAGTTCATAGGTACAGGTAAGTATACACTAATGAAAACATGCTTATGATTTTTATCAGTATACTATTGAATAAAAATTCTGCTAACAGATACCCTCAGAATCCTACATAATGGACCTTTAAAGCTTAAAATCCATGTCCAGTCACATAGACTTACTAAATACAGTGAACCCCTGCAATATCGTGGTTCACCTATTGCAGGTTCAGTGCATCGCGGATTTTCAAATTTTTTATTTGCGGAATTTTTTGGCTTTCGCAGGACTCTGGAATATTAAAAAAAAAAGTTAATTCAAACATTAAAAGAACATTTAAATTGAAATAAAACAGTATGCTCTGTATTTTATCAGTGGATGAATACACAGTGGTGTTGTACGCCACTTCTGCTTGAGCTAGAAAACCGGCTGGTAAACAGGAAGTGACTTCACCGGCAGTAAGTACACATGTAGGCTTTTCTATGTTGTTAAAATTACATAGGTTTAAGTGTGCAGAAAGTGTTTAAGAGCGTAGGATGTGTTTATAAGAGTGTGGAAATGGTTTATAAAGCCTTAATGGGGGGTTGTATAGGCGGTGGTTCACTGTATCCTGAATAACAGGAAGCAATATTCTGCATTTTCATGTTGTTGTTGTTGTTGTTCTTCTTCTTCTTCTTCTTCTTCTTCTTCTTCTGCTTCTGCTTCAGTTTTTGACTTGACAATTTATTTAATTTAATTTTTTTTTTTTTTTTTACAAATTATTGCCCACACTCTGACACCAGAGGAGGTGAGACATTTTGGCTCCAAGTCTGAAACTCAATCTGAGAGGTACAAAGGCCCAAAATAACCAGGAATTGTGTGTAATTGGACTCACTGTATCGTGCTGCCAGGCCTCTGTGTGACAGTGCACTGAACTTAGCTGCTGATAAAGAATAATGAATCACTGAAGCGTTCAAAAATGTCAAGCCAAAATCTCTCATAGGTGTTCGCCTGGGGTGAGATCTGGTGACTTTGAAGGCCAGCGCATCAGATTTAGATCATTTCACTACTCATCAAACCATTCAACGAGTCTCTGTGCTCTGCTGATGGGGTGGAGTCATCCTGGAAGAGACCACGCCCATCAGGATAGAGATGTTTCATCATTTCAGGATGAAGTTGGTCAGTCAGAAGAACTTTCTACTGATTTGCAGTGACTCTTCTCTCTAAAGGGTCAAGTCATATCAGTAAAATTTATAAATGCCCTTTTGGTTTTTAATGTTACATACATACACACAAACAGTATACTTACATACAGTGGGCTTCAAAAGTCTGAGACCACAGTGAAAATTCAAGATTGTTTTTTTTTTAATTATTATTTATTGAACATTGAAAAAAAACTCAAAATCTTTTAAAATTTTGACATATTTAAAACAAATAAAGTAAATGTTCAATATTTAATATTCAGGGTTCGGTACTAGGTCCTATTTGAATAGAGGTAGTCTTCAAGTTATGATGGAGATGCGTTCCACTGTACCCGTCGAAAGTGAAAATATCATATGTCGAACAACATTACAGCTTAGCCTAGCCTACAGAGGAGACTTTTAGTGTAGGAGACATGCTATTGAATTAAAATTAGCTCTTGAAGCGCACAAAAAACCACTCAGTAATGCACTGAACAGTACACCGATACACAGCTCCGTGAGTTGCGGGAGAGAATGAGGCATCACGCAAGGCGAGTGACACGTACATCCAGGTGTTGTCCACGTATTTCCGGTCATCATCCGGACATATCATACGTCATATGCGTGCCAGCGATGCCCGTCCACGCATCTTAAATATTTTCTAAATATTTTACAATTTTAACGTATCGCAATTGTCATCGTAACTAGGGCAGCATCTGTATAAGCAAACGTGTGACATTGACCATGTTAACTGCTTCGTGAAAATGCTCAGATTTGCCTCATGTCTGATCTCTTCTATTAAAGCATGTGTTCAGACGACACTCCAGTGCATTTAAACTGAAAGGATTATAAGGTTCTGCACAAACTTGCAGAGTGTATGCCAAGTCGAGTACCCCCTGTGATTAATGGAAAAAGGAGGACATACCAAATAACTAACCAAATAATGAAAAAAAACTATGAAATTCATACAAATAAGATTCCACATAGTTCCCACGCAAGACGACACATTTGCTGTATGCATCTACCTTCTGGATTCCTGCAGAGAAGATGTTTTTTGCCTGCCCCTGAAGTCAGGTGAGCGCCGCTTCCTTTACTTCATCATCAGAGGTGAATCTGTGACCACGCAGCGCCTCCTTCAGTGGACCGAAGATGTGATAAGGGCTCAGCACTAGATCCGGGCTGTAAGGAGGACGTGGAAGACATTGGAACCCGAGCCGGCGCATTGTCTCTACTGTCTCTGCTGCTGTATGAGGATGTGCATTGTCCTGGTGCAGCGAGACTGTTTTGGACAGCATTCCTCTTCTTTTGCTGCAGGTTGCAGGTTGAAGTTCATTTCGCAGCAACGCACAGTAATTTGCTCTGTTCACTGTTTGCCCATGCACTTGGAAGCGCACCAGAACAGGAACCTTCATGTACTAAAAGAACGTTAACATGATTTTCTTGGGGGAGTACTGACTTTTGAATTTTTTTTTCGCTGGACAAGGTGGATACCTCCACTCCATGCTTTGTATTTTGCTCTCTGGGTTATCATGAAATTTTAAAATCGCCTTTACTTTTTGATTCTCCCTTGTATATAAAATATATGTATGTATGTATGTTTGTATGTACGTACACTGGCTGTTATTTATCTGTCTGCTATTTATTTACACAATCAAGAAGTTGAATTTTAATTTTCATGATTCCATGAAGCTTAAATAAACAAGTGTGTTAATGTAAAATGTAAATTGATTTTTTGCACAAAGTTTCAATAACCGCAGGAACCCCATGAAAACAAACTGCCATGCTTTTTCTTTGCTAATCTACACAATTATTCTTTTATTTCCTTTTTAAAATGCTTTCTCCCCCTCATCTCTCTTAATCAACATTACTAATTCACTGATGTTGTGTTCCAGGCCAGTGAACGTACCATGAGGCTAAAAGCCCACTTTAATGAAAATGTGTGGCTGAAGATAAATGTCTTCCACACAAACTCTGGTCACTGAGTCCAACTTTGTTTTGGATATTTTATTATATATTGTTTAATTTTGCACAAGGTGTCTTGAACTATGTAAGGTTGTCTGGATGGAACGCACTTTTTCGGCACATAATGCACAGTTGCAACAAACAATTGTAGTTTCTTCAAAAACAGAAAGCGTTCAAACTTCTCAACTTTCTTTAATTAGTTCCTCCAGCTTAACCTTTTCCTATGACTGAAACTCTTAAAGAAGCCAGCATCCTCAGATTCTTCCCTAATTGTCTGGCGCATCCCACACAAGCCGAAAGAAATTAATCACCCACTTTTAATTAGTGATTCTTCACAAGACTCAAAAAAAAAAAAAACAATCCAAAACTTAATATCATACTTATCACATCACTATTTAATACATGACATTTTAATCCTCTCTAATTGTTATTTACAGGAATTATTTCTTATTCTTGATTTGTATACTTATTATTCCACTTTTCAATTGTCGTTTTAATTTAAGGTCTTCATAATAACTCATACTTTTCAGGCTACCCTTAAAGACCAAGAAAACTATTTTGAACTTTACAGGTTGTCACAAGTTCCAGTTCAGATCCGTAAAGTTTGTATGTGTTTCCTGAAGGCTAATATATGTTGTCTGATCTATGAGCACATAAGCCGGCTTTGAGGTTTAAAAATGGATTAAAAATGGATTAAAACTTCTTAGGTACCCTGAATAATCTGCTTTAAAAGTCTTTCAGTGTGCTAATATGAATATTTTTCATATATTTTATTTCCTCTGGGTTGTGTTATTAATAAACTAGCTGAATGTGAGACCGCAAGGTTGATATGAGGACAGACTGTAGCCTTGGGGACATGCCTGGTCAGGGCTAATAAAATAAGGTGAGGGCAGACAATGACTCTGTGGCCTTGTTCATAGCGTGGGTTTGAGGGTACGTGAGCTGACACAGATCAACCCAGGCTCTCAGGTTCATTTTTCTTATTATTTCATGGCTGATGCCATGTTTGGCATTTGGTAGACATCTCCTCTTCCTCTCAACGCACGGCTGCCCTTTTATTTCTGAATCGTTTCGGTGAGCAACAAGAAATTCGACGCTAATGTGATTAGCATTTCACTCCCTGGGTTGATCAGTATGGTAATGGATTTGGACAGTTCGGGGATCACTTGGACGACTGCTATCTGTCTTTACCCGGAGCTTCAGAGCAAAGCGTTGCAGCTACAGGAACTTAAAGGTGCAGAATGTTATGTATAAAAATGTTCTTAAACTTGTAATAAAGATATACACATAAAGTGACATTTTCAAATGTCAAAATCGGTGTAAAAAAATGTGATTTAGAATACAGTGGAACCTCGGATCACGAACTTAATTCATTCCGAGACTCTGTGGACCTGATTTGTTCGCGACCCGAATCAATTTTTCCCATTGAAATGAATGCAAATACAAGTAACATGTTTCAGCCCTTAAAACATGTTTTTTAAAGTGTATTATGGGTTTATGTGTGGCAATACAACATAGAATAAAATTAAAATAACCTTAATAATAGAAAAATAAGCCTAAATGAAATAAACAGATGATTTTAATGCACGTTACCTTTGCGGTGGATACGTAGTTGCTGGAGGAGGTGGACGGTGGTAGAGGGATATGGTGGCAGTTCTCATGTTTTCGATTATTTCTTAATTTCAACTGTTATACGCTTAGGCTTCTTACTCTCACTACCATTTCCACTTTCTTGGGACCCATAATGAA